>RJWJ010015556.1:0-35964 GCA_004363605.1 Indri indri
AAGAAATTAATTGGACAGCTAAAAATATATATAGAAAAAATTAGCCGGGCATGGTGGCGCATGCCTATAGTCCCAGCTACTCGGGAGGCTGAGACAGCAGGATTGCTTGAGCCCAGGAGTTTGAGGTTGCTGTGAGCTAGGCTGATGCCACGGCACTCGCCCCAGGCAAGGGAGTGAGACTCTGTCTCAAAAAAACAAAAAAAAAACAACCAAAAAAACAAAAAAAAACACACACAAAAAAACAGCTTTCCTGAGATGCATAACACACAAGGTACCCATTTTAAAGAGTACAATTCAATGAATTTATTATATTCACAGATACGAGCAACCATCATCATGGTAAATTTTAAAACATTTTCATTATTTCAAAGAGGTAACCTTTAGCTATCATCCCCCATCCTTCATCCCTTACAGCCTCAAGCAACCATTAATCTACATTTTGTCTCTATAAATTTTTGGGGGGCATTTCATGTAAATGTAATCATATAATATGCTGGCTCTTTTTACTTTTTACCATAACATTTACCATAATGTTTTCAAAATTCATCCATGATGTGGCATATGTCAACACTTCATTCCCTTTTATTGCCAAGTAATACTTCTTTGTATGGATATACTGCATTTTGCTTATCCACTCATTAGCGGATGGACATTTGAGAACTGTCTCTCTTTTTTGTTATTGTGATTTTTTTTGCCAACAAATTAGATAATCTACATAAAACAGACAAATTGCTAGAAAGACACAAACTACAAAAACTGACTCATTAAGAAATAAAAAAATCTCATTAGACTTATCAAAATACAGAGAGTGAATCAGTAACCAGAAAACTAAGAAAAGCCCAGAACTTGCTGGTTCACAGGTGAATATTACTAAACATTTAAAGAAGAATTAACCCCAATGCTTCTCAAAGTCTTCTAAAAAATAGAACTCCTAACTTATTCTTTGAGGTCAGTATTTTCACAGGAAGTCTATCATAAGAAAAGAAAACTACAAACAGTATCTGTTATGAATATAGACTCAAAAATCCTCAACAAAATACTAGCAAATCAAACCCAACAGCACGTGAAATGGATTATTTACATTGATCAAGTAGGATTTATCCCAAAAACACAAAGGTGGTTCAACATGTAAGAATCAATTATAGAATAAAGTAAGATGATGCTGTGTCAACATAGGTTCACTGGCTGTAACAAATGCACCACTCTGGCATGGGATATTGATAATGAAGGAGACTGCACGTGTCAAGTCAGGTGGTATATGGGAACTCTACATATTCTACTTAATTTTGCTATGAACATAAAACTGCTCTAAAAATCACGTCTATTTTAAAAAATGGGCAAGGATCTGAATAGTCATTTTCCAAGGAAGATACACAAATGGCCAATAAATACATTAAAGGAAGGTTAAGATCATAGTCATAAATGCAAATAAAAATCACAAAGAGATATTCAAACCACTAGGATGGCTGTTAAAGAAAAAAAAGGAAAACGAGTGTTGGCAAGGATGTGAAGAAACTGAAAACTTCATTCATAACTGGTAGAACATGAAACACATTCATAATAGTGTAAAAGTGGAAACAATGTAAACGTCCACAAACAAAGAGAAAAATAAAATTTGTTTAATCTACCCAAAGAGATATTGTTTAGCACAGAAAAGAATGAGGTACTGATTTATGCTACAAAATGGATGGACCCTGACAACATTATGCTAAGTGAAAAAAGTCAGACATAAAAGGCCATATATTGTATGATTCTGCTTATATTAAAAGTCAAAAACAGGCAAATCCATAGAGACATAAAGCAGACTAGTGGTTACCAAGGCTGAGGAGAAAAAGTAATGAGAAGTGAGTACTTCAGGGATATGAGATTTCCTTTTTGAGTGATGAAAATGTTCTGGGTGCACAACACTGTGTACATACTAGAAGTTACTAGATTAGATACTTTAAAGCAGTTGAAAACGGGGAATTTTATGTTATAGGAATTTTTCCTCAGTTAAAAAAGAACAATGCATTTAAACACACTCAGCAAAATATAAATTAAAATAACCACAAAAGTCCTTTCGGTGCTCTTTTGTTTTTCCATTAGCACTTCCAGGCATCTTTCCGTATTCTTACATCTATATGCTCAAAACCTAGATCTACAAATCATAAAGGAAGAGACAAAAGGGAAAAAAAACTTATACTAATCTAAAGAAACAAGTTCATATTGATTATTACAAATAAACCCAATTACTTTAGTACGCTGACAGGGAATCCAAACATCTATTAACCTTGTCCTTGGGTGCAGCAGTGACTCACCAAGCTTTTCTGGCTCATCGGGCCCTGTGCCTGCAATACAGCTGCTCTCCAGGCCATAAGTGGGATCCACTTTCCCAGAGGCTCGTGCTGCTTCTTGTACTTTCTTGACATGAGCTTCAACCAATTCCAGTGGTACCTCCTCCCGGACCCGAGAAAACTCCTCTGGTTCAACAATAAAAATGGAATAGTAACTTCATTTTGCACAAATACTTGCTTCAGTGTAAGACCGTTAGGAAATCCAACACAATATTATTATTAAGTGTAGCAATCTCTTCAGGTATTCAATCCCTCTATACCAACAAAATGAGAGGACCAAACGAGACAAAGATAAGTAGCAGTGAAATTCTACGACTCTAGGTTTTCGTCCTACATGCCACAATATCTTGCTATAATAAATAAAAGAGATCTTTAAATTTCTATCAGTAACTATCAAAATTGCTATCCAAATTTTATTACTCAGCAAAATATAAATTAAAATAGACTAACAAATCAAAAACCATCAGGGATTAAAAAACCATAAAGCCAAGAAAGAGGTTCTATGGTGTGAGAAAGATCTAGTTTTAATTCACATAATCCAAGAATATTTAAATGACTTCCTTTGCCAGCTACCTCAAATTCCAAATCACAAAATATCCAAAAAAAATCCCTCTTCTGTCCCTCCAATTCTTAAAGCTATTTATTTTAAAATTACTATATTTTAAGTGCTTCACTTTAAAATATTATATACTTTTATAAAGAATATGGTATCTAGGCCGGGCGCGGTGGCTCACGCCTGTAATCCTAGCACTCTGGGAGGCCGAGGCGGGCGGATTGTTCTGAGCTCAGGAGTTCGAGAGCAGCCTGAGCAAGAGCGAGACCCCGTCTCTACCAAAAAAATAGAAACAAATTAATTGGACAGCTAAAAATATATACAGAAAAAATTAGCAGGGCATGGTGGCGCATGCCTGTAGTCCCAGCTACTTGGGAGGCTGAGACAGTAGGATTGCTTCAGCCCAGGAGTTTGAGGTTGCTGTGAGCTAGGCTGATGCCACAGCACTCGCCCCAGGCAAGAGAGTGAGACTCTGTCTCAAAAAAAAAAAAAAAAAAAAAAAAAAAGAATATGGTATCTTTAAGGGGTGTTGTCTGATTTGTTGTTATTTATATAAGAGAAATGAATGTAACAGCTGATAATATTTAAATTTAAGATATACTGAGTTTTTGTGTTGAAGAGATGGTATAGAGAAGTCCATACCCAAAGCTGCTTTTGCTGCAGCAGATGCCACACGAGGGTCCACCACAGATGCCAAAAAAGCAACAGTACTCATGACCGGGTTTCCCGACTGACTAAAGGGAACAGGCTGGTAGGCCAGAGGCCCAAGGGAAGCATCTGAATTCTCAAGGTACGGGTCCTCAATGGGAAGCCTCAAGAAATGGAGGATGCATTCATCCTGAGTACGACTTCCAACATGTTCTGACACTTTGTTCCAATCATCCTTGTACATCTCCAGGGCCTTAAACAGAAAAAACAGGAGGTTTAATGTCAGGTGACAAGGAAGTCGTATGTAATGACATCAGAAGTTCTTTAGATAGCTGATTATTTTTTAAAATAATGCAAATGGCAACACTGTACATAAGAAAATAGGTAGACTGGATTCCTTACATTAAATTCTTGAGCAATCAAGAAAAATAATAAAAGGTATACATATCATAAAGGAAGAATTAAAACATTTTTACTAATACAGACACGATTATATAGAAAATTCTAAGGAGGCTACAAAAAAGGTACTAAAATCAAATAGTTGAGCAAAGTCACAGGATAGAAAGGCAATAGAAAAATCAATTATTTTTCTATGTATAATAGCAATGAACAGTTTTAAACTGGAAAAAAGTATTTAAATAGCATAAAAAATAAAATACTTAGGAGTAAATATAATAAAATACATATATAAGAGTGATAGGCTGGAAAATGTGAAACGTGAGAGAACTCAAAGATCTAAAGAGAATAAATGAAGAGGTATCACTTTCATTCATTTCTCAATATTGTTAAAATGTCAATTCTTTCCAAGCTGAGCTACAGATTCAATGCAATCCCAGTGAAACTCTAAGCAGATTTTTTGAGTAGACATTGGAAAACTCCAATAAAAAGAGTAAAAGGAGTCTCCAAGGGAAAGAGGGATAGAACAGTAGGAAGAAAACCAGAAATAAATGGTGCTAAGAAAGTCAAAGAATTAATGGGATAAAAAGAATCTATTTAGAGGCTTACTGAAGTTGCTGCTCTCAACCTCTCTCTAGAAAGAGGCCTCATTTTCTCTAGGGCCACAGTTCTCAATCAGGGGCAATATTGAGCCATTGAGGACATGTGACAATGTTTGGAGACATTTTTGGCTACACAACTGGGAAGGTGCTACTGACATCTAGTTAGCAGAGGCCATGGATACTGTCAAAACATGCTACAATGCACACAAGAGCCCACAACCAAAAAAAAAAAAAAGTCTGGCCTAAATGTCAATAGTGCTACAATTAAAAAACCTTGCTCCAGAGCCTAATTTGCTGATACACACTATGATATGAGCTTTCTATAATAATAATAGTTCTCTCCAGGTTTACTCGCCTCCGTGAATTCCTAACCCTGGTCTCCAATTGCTGCTCCAGGCTTTCATCATCGCTGCAGTGGTGGCGGAGGGCTTCTCGAAACCCAAGCCAGCGAATGGTCTGACTCATTAAATACCTTGAAAAACAAGGCTAATTCTAGGTTTCCTCTGGATATTCAGTGACCCCAGGTAGTTCTAGAAGGAATTATTTTTAATAAGACCGAGACAGTAAGAAAAAAAGAAATATCTGGCCGGGCGCAGTGGCTCACGCCTGTAATCCTAGCACTCTGGGAGGCCGAGGCGGGAGGATCGTTTGAGCTCAGGAGTTCGAGACCAGCCTGAGCAAGAGCGAGACCCCGTCTCTACTAAAAATAGAAAGAAATTAATCGGACAACTAAAAATACATAGAAAAAATTAGCCGGGCATGGTGGTGCATGCCTGTAGTCCCAGCTACTTGGGAGGCTGAGGCAGGAGGATCGCTTGAGCCCAGGAGTTTGAGGTTGCTGTAAGCTAGGCTGACGCCAGGGCACTCTAGCCCGGGCAACAGAGTGAGACTCTGTCTCAAAAAAAAAAAAAAAAAAAAAGAAAAGAAAAAGAAAAAAAGAAATATCTATCTCACTGGGGTCCACAGAACGAGAAATGTGTCTATCTACTGCGGTAATCTTAGGTTTCTGATTATAGGTAGGAATTTTTTTGGCATGCTCCATCATAACTTTTTCCAATGAACTTGTTATATAAATTTTTTTTATTCATTTTCTTTTAGTAAGGGAAAAATAAAGTTCGGAAAGTCTTTTACAGAATAAAGCTGGAGTTGGAGAACCCTTTGAGATGTAAAATCCAAGCAAGAGTTGGCATCCAGAAAAGCACAAGGCTGAGAAACAGTAAATGTCTGCTGCACTTGGGCACTGATGCATAACATTACATAGGAGGGCCAAATTAGATGTTTTCAAAAGAGAACAAAGTGACAGACGGGTCAGGAAGGAGGAGGCTGGGAAGAGAAGAGATATATAGAGAAAATATTTTAGTACTGTATTATTAATACTACAAAACACCTATATTCCTCCTGCCATAACCCAGGTTCAGGTCTTCATTGATTAATCTGGATTCTTAGAAACTGCCTTTCTATCCTTAAATTCACCCTTCTCCATGTTGCTAGAGTGAAGTATGTTTCACACAAAACACTGTCTCTCTCCTGACTTAAACTATTTCATTATGCATCATTACCTTATGGAATCAAGGCCAAACATGATCAGGACTCTACTTACTTCTTCCATCCCACTCCTTACTCTTTACGTTCCAAGAATATCTAAACCCCACAACATTATCGCTATGTATTGTACCTATGTAGTTTGCTCTGTACTGAAAATATGTATTAGAACCAGGACAGCCATACCATGCCCAGGAAGCTGTCTGTTATGTCTTATCCACCCAGCCTGCTTGTATAGCAACTCCTCCGTATAGGTCTCGTGCTCTGGGCATATTTCCAACCACGAAGTTGGGAACACTGCAATTCACTTTTGTGTTTTACCTATGTCACTCGCTCGACTATGCACTCTTTAATGGTAGAAACTGTGTCCTAGACATCTCAATCTGCAGTGTCTATCACAGTGCCTGAAACATGTAACCAATAAAACTTGCTGACAGGAAACTGGACTAAACCAGGAAAGGAATCAGGAGTTTGACTTTATTATGGCTCTCAAATGTAAAGGTGTGTCAAGTGTACGCATACTATAAGAAAATCTTTGATGCTGATTACTAGTTCTATAATTTAGCCAGCATAAAAAATGTGAGAAACTCCTCTAGTGATATACAAATTTTAATAACTCCCATGGATTTTATTTGCAAGTACAGCATTTTATGTCTATTAATTATCCAAAGAAAAATAAATACAAAGCACGAGAAAGCAAAGCATGCATGATAAAGACTAAAGTTAACAAGGGAGAAACCAATAAGTTCACAGATGAAACTCTTGTCAACTTCAAGCCCAAGGACAATTATAAATGACCATGAAGAATGCCACAATTAGTAGTGTACTTTAAAAAAATTGTGGGTACCTTTTTGAAAATATCCCTTTTATCACTATGGAACAGAGTGGCTATTAATTATTTCTAAATAAAACATAAATGAAAGATGTTAGTAATAAACAATGCTGGTGGGAAGCCTTTAATTTCTCTTTGTGTGGTAAGTTCAGACAATACTTGTTGACTGAATTACATGTTTAAAAGAAAAACCAACTACTGCACAGATTCCACCTGCAGGAGAGAAAATGCACTATTGTGTAAGGATATTACGGTTTTCTTAGATGTGTTTAGGGTAAATAGTAGCTTAGTCATTCTTAGTTCATTCTGTATATACTATCCACTCATCTTAAATATAAAAAGAGAAAATTTTGAGCATCAATGTGCACAAAGAATGGTTGTTGTTCCAGTCACTATTGTGCAAATAAATTTCTCCCCAGAGCTCGAAGATTCCAAAATATCATTAGAAAAGTATGTTATATTCTTCCACAAATACTGAGAACACATTCCTTTTAATTAACATTAAAACATAACACATATGGCTAAACAAAACAGTCCTAAAATAAAACTGGGCCAGAAAAGTGGCTCTCTGCATATCACTGATATTGAATGGGGAAATGAGAATAAATCAAAATACTGGCAAAAAAACCAAAAGAAGAAATTTTTTGAATTTTGATCATGAGAGCAAAAGAAGAAGGGAGAAAAGACAAAAGAGAGAACAAGAAATAGGAGCATAAAAAAGAAAAGGAAATAATTTCATGCACCACAAAAACTTCTGAAGTAACCACAACTGCAGAAACAAAATGAGAAACCAAATCAAAGCAGGACAGAAACCAAACTGTCACCAGGCCCACCATATCTAAGTGTGTTCCGGGGACCCTCTTAGGAGGACTGTGATGTCAAACAAATTTCATAATTCTGAGATGTTATTTCCTTTTACATTATGTTGACAAGTGTAGTGATGGTGCAAAAGCAGTGGTGGCAATTTAGCACAAATCCAGGCAGTAACACTAAACTGTCTTAGTAGTCACTTTATTCTTCACTGTTAAACACTCAAGAAAATAAGCCAGATTCACTTAAATGTATATTTGATGAAACTGCAATTATTATTAATTTTATTAAATCTAAATGCCTGAGTACATGTGTTTTTAATATTCCATACTGTAAAATGAGAGGCACCAAAAAGGACTTAAATGTCAACTATCAAAGCACAATGGTTGTCTAAAGGAGAAGCACTCCTGCAATCTTTTGAGTTTTAAGCTCAACGAGACACTTTTTTAAATAGAACAGCACAGGTATATTTAAAATGCTAATCACAGAATCTTAGCACACATCTCCTATGTGAATAACGGGACTCTACCACTGATCTGCTTACCTCCAGGAGTAGAAGGGTCTCCTGTTCAGTCCATTCTCTTCCAGCACTAGCACCTTTACTCTAAAGAAACAACATCAAAAATTATTTGCTAATTTGTAAAGGATGAATATGGAGGTTAGCAGGATTTATTTTTTAAGCTCAGGGGCTTTTTAAGCAAACCACTGAGGTAAGTCCTCGAATAAAAGGAATAAAACACTAAAGGAATCTAAATGTCAAACAGAAAGGATAGCTTATTTAAAAATTTCTTGCTATCAGTTAAGGACTCATGAACTGTAAGAATATGTTATTTCTATTATTTTGATATTTAAAAATACCTTCTGCAATTTACAAAGGCACAGTATTTTAATGCATACCATGAATTAGCTGTAACATTACAAACCTAATACAAATATTTAGTATAACTGAAGATAGAACTTCTTTCAAGATTTGAAGATGTACTACATATATAACACACTCTGACAGGCTCTTGATTCTAATTGCAACAAGTCCATATTATTTCGTTTTTAAAACATCTCTCAATTAAAACAATCTCCAAATCATTCCCTAAACTCTACATCACCTTTTCTATGTTAGTCCCTTCTAGCTATGATTCATTTGAGTATAGGACTATGACAAGAAAACTGAGTTGTGCCATGTAAAAAGTACAGTTTATCAATTGATTCATACTTCTTGATTTGTAGACCCTCCTCCATTAGCTGATCCACAGAGGACTGAATTTGTGGTATGGATGATACTATCCTGCAGCTGTAATTCAAAATATACATCCTAACATATTTCCCTCTCTCAAAACTACTTTTTTAAAAATTGAGATAGGGTCTCACTGTGACGCCCAGGCTGGCACAATCATAGCTCACTGCAACCTCAAACTCCCAGGCTCGAGTGATCTTCCTGCCTCAGCCTCTTGTAGTTGGGACTACAAGTACACGCCACCATGCCCGGCTTCAAAACCATATTTTGAAAGATTACAATATAACAACGAAAAGAAAACTGCTACAGCCTTTTCTTTCCCTTTTTTTCTGCTGCCTCCTATGTGATGAAACAATGCCTTGTTTGCGGTAGGTGCTCAATAAATATATCTCACTGCTCAATAAATATATCTCCTTATATATAAAAAAAATTGCTACAATCCATGATTTCCTTATACCAATAAATTTTCTTGATTTGGATGATTAAATCTCTCCATGCATTTGTGCTATAAAGTGCAGCTAAAAATTAAATTATGGGCCAAGCATGGTCGCTTGCACCTGTAATCCTAACACTCTGGAAGGCTGAGGCAGGAGGATGGCTTGCGCTCAGGAGTTCGAGACCAGCCTGAGTGAGAGCAAGACCCTATCTCTACTAAAAACAGAAAAAATAAGCCAGGTGTCATGGCTCGCACCTGTAGTCCTGGCTACTTGGGAAGCTAAGGCAGGAGGATGATATGAGCCCAGGAGTCTGAGGTTGCAGTGAGCTATGATGATGCTACTGCACTCTACCCAGGCAACAGAGCGAGATTCTCAGACCAAAACAAAAAATTAAATTAAATTATGATTTGCTAGGTCTCTGAGACATTTAATTTATATTATTCTGAAATCTGTTCATTTGCCAAAAACAAGGACCAAAAATAAAGTCTTTAAATTAGAGAATAAAAAAAATTAAGCTAAGCACTGCAGAATTAAAGTATGGCTTTGTGAGAAAGAAAAGATGTATGTACACGGAACTAACAATATATTGCTTAGATCCCCTGAGGATTATTTTTAAGACAACCAAAGGTTGTTCTTTTAAAAACTCAAATCAGAGGTGATCATCAATCAGATGTGGTGCCCCGAGAAAAAAAATTCATTAACATTTCAGCTGAACTTTGAAGAAATAAAACCCGAGTGAATATAAGGAAGAACTGTACAACCTAGACATGGACAATATTTACTGTGTAGGTAGGTCCTCAGCAACAATTTCCCCACTGCACATCCACAAAAGTGTAGGAATGATTTTCATTCACTGTTCCCACTGGCTTAAGTCAGGCAATGTTTCTCCTTTTGATAATAACCAGCTGAAGGAAGAGCACACATAGCCTCATGAGAGCCCATGAAAATGTTTCCTAGGGGTGGCTGGGCATGATGGTTCACATCTGTAATCCCAGTACTTTGGGAGGCTTGGGTGGGAGGGTCACCTGAGGATAGGAGTTTGAGACCAGCATGGCCAACAAAGTGAGACCCCATCTCTACCAAAAACAGGAAAAAAATTAGCTAGGCATGCTGATGTTGCTTATAGTCACAGCTACTTGGAAGGCTGAGGCAGGAGGATTACTTCAGCCCAGGATTTTGAGGCCACAGTGAGCTATGATCACACACACCACTGTACTCCAGCATGGGCAACAGAGTGAAGACTCTGTCTCTTAAAATAAATGAACAAAAGTAAAAAAAAATAAATAAATATTTTTGTCTTATATTTATGGAGGTATAACACATATACAATACACAAATATTTAGTGTACAGCTTGACACTATTTTACTTATTTATACCCCAATGTATTAACAACAACCACTCAAATCAAAATTTACAAGGCCCCCTCCTTTAAAACTCAAGTTGATAGTCACCTACAAAAATACACACTGTTCTGAATCATAGAAGCACTGGTTAGCTTTTCTTGGATATGAATTTTATATTAACAAAACAATACAGTATGTAGTTTATGCGGTTTGGATAATTTTTCAAATATCATGTCATGAGATTCCACTATGTATCTGGATGAAGAAGTTGGTCATTTCTTTTTCAGCTGGATATAATATTACATTGTTTGGATAAACCACAATTTATATTATTGACAGACATTTGAAGCCATTTACACTTTTTGGCTATTTTAGATTAAAATTGCTACAGACATTCTGACACATTCTTTTATACATTCATATGTTTTTAGTCATTTATCTTGTTTACATATCCAGGTATATTCGGCATATACGGGTATGTGAATATCTATATATTTAGTTATAATAGCATTCCCTCTTTCATTTTCTAGAAAAAGTTTATGTGGATTGGTACTATTTCTTCCTTAAATGTTTGGTACAAATTCATCGGTGGAATCACCTGACCAAAGAGTTTTGCTTTTGGGAAGGTGTTTAACATCATACAGACATATCAGATGTAAGCAAATTTGAGTTATTAGTTTCTTGTGGCTACTGTAACAAATTAGCACACACTAGTTGGCTTAAAAGAACAAAATTTATCCTCTCACACCTCTGGAGGCTAGAAATCCAAAATCATTATCACTGGAACAAAAATCAAGGTGTTGGCAAGGCTATGCTCCCAGTGGATGATCTAGGGATGAAGCTATTCCTCAGTTCTTCTACCCTCTCGTGGCTGGCACGGAATTCCTTTGCTTGTGGCCACCTCATTCCAATCTCTGCTTCCGAAGTCACACTGCCTTTTTTTCTGTCAAATCTCTCTCTTCCTAAGGAGACTTGTGATGACACTTAGGGCATACCCATATAATACAGAATCATCCCCTCATCTTCAAGATCTTTAACTTAATTACACCTGCAAAGAACCTTTTTCTAAATGAGGTAATATTTATACATTCCGGGGAATAGGATCTGGTTTCTTTGGAAGACGTTTCTCAACATATTTCATCCTGAGTGAACTTTTGTATTTTGTTGCACTGAAGAAATTTGCCCATTTCATCAAAGTCAAATATATTACAATCAAATAGTTCATCAAATTATTTATTGTCTTTATTTATTTGGGAGGTATTTTGTTTGTGATGCTGCCCAGGCTGGCTGCACACTCCTAGCCTCAAGCAATCCTCCCACCTCAGTGCCCTGTAGAGCTGGGGACTACTAGTTCACCACTGCACTTAACTTACTGTCTTCTTAATTTATTTAGAATTGGTGGTGGTATAGTCTTTTATTGCTGATCAGTAATTTGTGTCTTTTCTTCTTGATCACCTCTGGCTAAAGATTTATCATATTTAATTGATCTTTTCAAAGACATACCTCCTTATTTCATTAATTTTCTCTATTTCTGTTTTAGGTTTCTGGCTTAATTTTGTTATCATCAGCCAACTGCATTTATTTCACATATATGAAGTCACATAATCAAATTGTGTGATTTTAATCCTTTTAAATTACTGAAACTCAAAAGGCTATTTGGACCTATTTGGGGAATATTCCCTGGGAACTTGAAAAGAATGTTTTGGTTTTTTTTTTTTTTTTTTTTGCAATTTTGCAGTCTTCTATAAATACTAAATAAATTGGTCATGTTGGTTATTAATATTGTTCTAATCTAAGTCTTTAAATTCTTTTTATTTACCCTCCCAATCTTTAATATTGTTAGTGATTTTCCATCTACTTTTTCTATCAATTATTGAGAAAGGATTATTGAAATCTCCAATTACATGTTTGTCTATTTCTCCTTTTGGTTCTATTAGTTTTTGCTTTATATATTTTGATGCTGTTTAATTAGGTATGTAGTTAGGATTATTAAATCCCCTTGATTAATTAACCTCTTTATCACCATAAAATTTTGTTTATACCTGGTTAAAATAACTTACTCTGTCTCCTTTTTCACAATATTAACACAATGATTGGTTTTCTTGTGATTAGTCTTTGCAAGGTTATGTCTTCTCCCATTCCTTTACTATTAGCCTGGGTCTTTATACTTAAAGTGGGTTTTCTGTAGATAATATTTACTTGTCATTGCATTTTTTTTTTTTTACCCAATTTGACAATCTCTACTGCTTAACTGGAGGCTGAAAACCATTTATATTTAATGTTATTATTATCACTAGGGTCAGATGTAAACTACCACATTGTTTTCTACTCTTTCCATCTGCCCCTTGTTTCATTCCTTCTTGTGAAGTAACTTTTAAAAATTATCACCATGTTTTTCACTCCATTATTTACTTCTTAGTTATATCTCTTGAAATATTACCTCTAAGATTTACAATACTCACTTCTAACTTGTCACAGTACACCTTCAAATAGTATCTTAACACTTTATGCATAGTGTAAGAACCTCCATTTCCCCCTCCTGCCCTTTGTATGTTTGGTCTTTAACATCCATATGTTGTAGAAATAAAGGTATATTGTTATCGTTTTTTTCTTAAACAATTCATTATTCTATTCAAAAAATAAAAACAAATGAAAGATATCTTTTATACTGACTCACATGTTGACCTTTCCTGTCACTCTTTATTATTCCATGTTGATCCATCAGCTCCCAACATGTATCAAATTACAGTTTACCCTCAATCAGGACTTTTGTCACAATTCTAAATAATGTGAACTTTACAATGGTTGGACTCAATTTAATCTGTCTGCCTTTTTACCTTTTTTCATTACTACATGTTATTAAAAACCCTCAATTATTACTGTTTAAACAATTTATATTTCTTTATACTTAATCACATATTAACCCGTTTCTGTGTTCCTCATTCCTTCATGGAGTCATATGCTTCTACCCAGGGTTATTACCTTTTACTTTGAACTTGTTTTTGTTTTATCACAGTGTATGCTAGTGCTAAGTTCTCCATTTTAATGTCTGCAAACATCTTTACTATATCTTCAATTTCGAAAGGTATTCTTACTGGACAGAGAATTCCAGAGTGACAGTTTTTCTATAAAAATTTTTAAATGTTATTACATACATCCCTTGGCTTCAATCATTTCTGATGAAAAGTCAGCCATCAGATTTATTACTGTTGCCTTGAATTTAATATGTCCTTCCTTGACCCCATCCTCCTTGACTGTCTTTAAGATGTTAATTTTTTAACAGAGTAAGCATAATGTCCCCAGGTGTGGTTTTCTCTGTATACAAATTTGGATCCATTCTGCCTTTCTTATTTTTGTGACTTGATATCTTTTTATTTGTTCCGGAAAATTTTTAGTCATTATACATTCAAAAATCACTCCTGTTCTGTTCTTTGTCTTCTTATGGGTCTCTAAGGATAAATATTAATTTATTTGACTGTATTCTCATGTGTATCTCTGGCACTTTCTTCTCTTTGTCCTGTCCCCTCCCCAATTTCTATTCTCATGGTGCTTCAATTTTAATGTATCTACTAACTTGTCTTTGATTTCCCTAACCTGTCTTTTGCTATGTCCAGTCTTCTTTCTGTTAAACCTATCCAATGAATTAATTTCAGGTATATCTTTCAATTCTAGAATATTCATCATTATTTTCTTACATTCCAATTCTCTGTTGAAATTCTTCCATTTCCCCCTCTATTTTCTTTAATATACTAATTATAGTTATTTTTTAAATATCTATTTACTAACTGCATGGCAGGAAAAGATAAGGGATTACTATTTCATAAAATGCCATCAGGTTTCAGTAGAAAGCTCAGTCTCTTCCATTATAGTAGTAAAATATATTTCTTATAGAAAATAATGTGTAGTAGAAGGACAAAGAGGGCATGCTGGATTGCAGCCCACAGGTATTTAGGAAAAAATCCTTACCTTTGCTAATGTTTTCTTGGAGTAAATGTCAGTACGGAGACCAAAGTTCTGCAGATCAATTGGTTTTTCCTTGTTCTTCTCAGGAAAATTTAACATCTGTTGAGCAGCAGGGACCTGTAAGTCAGACAAATGATAGATGGCTGTATTAACCCCTTCAATGTAAAAAAGGTATAAGTTTTTTTAAAAATTGTTTAATATTGGCACTTAAAGCACTCTTAATGGCTTTGTTACAAAAAATGAATAAATACAACAAACACTTCTACACTATCCTTCTAGGAATAGCAAAAAGTCAACATATGAGAAACATTTTTAATGCCCCTTTAAGCCACAGAAAAGACAGTCAAGAAGTTTTCTTTAATGCAATTTTCTGTTTCACAATGGAGGGAAATTCACAGGTAAGGCTCATGTTAATCTAACATAATACTGTATATAAATTATTTAAAATATTTATCTTTTCAATAATATGTGTATGGATGTCCGCTTGCCTAATCTTAGAGGAAGTTTGAAGATGTTTTTCATTCACATTTCTAGGACACAGATTGATGAAAGGGAAGAAGGTTTTGTTTTATCCGCTTATTAGTATCTTTGATGATAGAAGAATAAAGGGAATTGAGTAAATCTATAATTTGGTAAAATAAGGCATAAAGTCATGGGACTGGTAGGACAGCATTAATTTAAACACTATATATTCCTTATGGAATCAAACATTTACAGGAGACCAAAATACATACACACAATGATCTAAGAAATAGCACTCTTAATGGCACTATTCTATTGCAATAATAATAATTCCTGAATAGAAATGCTGCAAGTAGTCGTCTGTTACCACCCAGGCCTAAAAAAAAGTCAGCATTAATTTACCTGAGGTGATCGAAGATGCAGAGGCACAAGCCCGGAGGGGGTATCAGCTAATACATTAAAATGTGGAGTAGGAGGAGGTCCCATTGCCATGGGTCGACTTTCTGGATCAACTTGGTAATTAACCAGTCCCCATTGCTCTAAAAAGGCATGAACCCTAAAGAATAAAGCTCTGAAAGTTAAAATCTAGAGAATCAGACTCATCTGCTTTATAACCATCATCACATCATTAAAAATAAACAAACAAACAAAAAAAGTCAACTGTTCTCTGTATACTGTGAACCACTAGAAACTATGAGACAGATTTGGTTTGTTGTATGAAGGACAATTTCTACAAGCCCCAAACAATGTTGATAACATAGCACCCTAGAACCTAGTATGAAGCCTAACAGTTTCAAACACAGAAATAAGAGAACAAATGCTCATTTAGGTACACGGTAAAAGAACTCACACTTAGACCTAATTCACAGAAGAAAATACACATTTTGGCTTTTTTGTTTAGACAAATCTAGGGAACAGAGCTCATCCACTCTCCACCCGAACCTCTTATCCATCCCTGGCCATTTTATGATTTGACTATAAAATAAAAGATGTAAACTATAAAATTTAGAAAACAATATTTAAAATATTCAATCCCTAAATGAAATACATAATATTTAGATATTTTACCTGCTTTAAACAATCAGATATTAAACAGCAACGCACTAGTAACCACCCACAGTGAAACGTCTAAGAAAAAGTCAAACATTTTACCTCATCACCGCACACACATCTCCAGTCAAGTTCCTCCGACAAGCAGTGCTGGTTAAATACTCTTGGGGGTTAAGGCGATATGTGTCAATCATAAAATTTCGATATGCCAAGTATCTAAAAAGCAATGGCAGAATTCATGAGGTGAACTTGTATCCTTTCAGAAATGATGGTAACTCATAGAGCCAAGAATCTTCAGACTCCTTGCAACCAAATGCAAAAATTAAAACAGTCCAACAAACAACAGCAATACTGTATTGAGTATTTCAAGTTATGAGTGAACTCAGAACCCCTAACATACAAAATAACTGTTTACTAATATATAACAAGTAAAATAAAGTAACCTGATGACATTAATGTGAAATAACATAAATACAACCTTGGTCATGGAAGAGGCTGCTTGCTGAATTTGCGACCAAGACATGATGACATATTTCCCTCACCACCATGAATCAAGCATTTACTGTATGCCAGGAAAACTGTACTAAACACTGTACATGAAGTAACTCAACTAGGCCTAAAATCCATCATCATCTCATTTACGGATGAGGAAACTGAACAACAGCATCCTTAGAGAATTTGTCCTAGACCACAGGGCTGGTAAGTGGTGGTGCCAGAATTCAACAAAGGCAGTGTGGTAGCTCCGGAATATTTGCTTGCAACCTCTGCTGCATTTCATTTATATCATCTTTGTAGGGACACATGTGGATGTGGTTCTGACAATAGCTATGTACCTTCTTGTGGCAGTTCTTTCAGGGAGATCATAGCTAGGGAACGAATAGAACTCTTGAGGCCAAATGCAGAAATAAGGCAAGAACATACAAAAACAGGAGATAAAAACTACGACTCTGGGTCACGGCAGATTCCACAATGTACCCAAGGATTTCTGCCACAAAATGCTGTACGCAGGAGTGTGAAGGAGATCGCAACAGTTCTTGGCACACAAGTAAAACAAAGTCAGACAGCCTGAGGTCAGCTACATTACAGCAGCAGAAGTACACTGTTCAAAAAGGCTCCTGAATAAACACAGGTGGACAAACGAAGACTGAAAGGTGCATTTACAAAGTAAAATGGGCTAAATTGTGCTGTTAAACAGAAGACTACCAAAAACCGTGAGTATTCACAAATGCTGGCAAATGGCAAATTAGCTGGAAGAATATAACATGTCTGAATAGGTATTAATAGAAAAACTATAGGGCTTCTTATATCAAATCTGTGATTCTGGTTTTAAGAGACTCCTTACAGCTTTGTTATGGGAAGGCTAAAATGATCTTTGACTTAGGTATTACTTAAACTTAGAATCTCAAACTACTGGTAGAAAGTATTTATATTCAATTATCTGTATAATGTCTTATGTTTTGTGTGGAAAATTACAAAAGTCAGTTCTTCCCTAATAGTTTAAACATGAGACATCTATTTGGGCAATCATATGTATAAAAAATAACAAAATAATACCATAAAGATAATATAGGGAAGAGTATTTATAGTATTATACATGTGGATTTATTTTAGGGAGAAGGGATTCCAGAAGCATACAGTGACAGGTCACCAGAGAAAGACAAAAGTACTTCCTGGAAAATGTCTTCTTTCCAATAAAAGTCTCCTTTTATAACCAATGTATTAATAAAAGAACAACAAAGCTTCATGGAATTAAACTGAATTCACATGCAGCTATATCATATCTATCAATCTTTTAATTAGCACTCATTCATCAAAAAGATACGGTAAAGATTCTATTTTCTCCTGAATTATTATACATGAATATATATCTGTATACATACACACATGCACACAATCCATTATACATATGCACACACAAGTTGAAAGCTCTTAGAAGACACTCAAATTCATTTTAGTGAATATCCGTTACTGAATTCAATCTTTTTTTTCCCCAGAGACCAGGTCTCGCTCTGTCACCAAACAGGAGTGTAGTGGTGCGATCATAGCTCACTGCAGCTTCAAACTCCTGGGCTTAAGCAATCCTCTTGCCTCAGCCTCCTGAGGTGCTGGGACTACAGGCATGTGCCACCATGCCCAGCTATAATTTTTAAAATTTTTCTAGAGATGGGGTCTCACTATGTTGCCCAGGCTGGTCTCAAACTCCTGTCCTCAAACAATCCTCCTGCCTCAGCCTCCAAAGTCACTATGATTATAGACATGAGCCCCCATGCCTCGTCTGAATTCAATCTTGTAACTTCAAGAGCTGACATGCATATAGTTCAAGGGTTAGCAAAAAAAATTAGATATAATTTACTTTGAGGCAAGGAATACTGTTTAAATGAGACATGAACACTGCTGTGAATGGAATAAGATATTTGCAAATTTTCAACAATCAGCAACAATAAACTCAGATGCATTTGTTAAAAACTCCTGCCACACACAAGCAAATAAACAAGTTTTCTAAAACACTGGCCTCACATTTCTGGAGTCTTGGATTTGTTTTTTCCATTGAAGAATTCAGGAAGAGCACGTCGTTCAATCACATGAATACTGAAAGGAAAAAAAAACAGGATTGGGAATCTTCTTTGAAAAAGAAAATCTTTAAATTTGGGCTAAGCTTGTTTAATTTTAAAAGAAAAACTGATAAATCTAAAAACTGAGCACTACGAGCCAAAATTAATTGGCTTGCACAAGTTCCTATTTATTAACAGCACATAACAGAGTTAAAGACAGCTCTCCCTTTCTCACCCCTAATACTTAACTGTATTTTTTCTATCCCTACAACCTAACTTGAAAACATCTATCAACACACCAAACGCTACGCATTTTATTATTTTCTTGTCATAATACATCATAACTAGAAAACAAGCCACAAGATAGTAAGAATTCTTTGGAAATTGGCTGACAAAAACAAAGTAGTTGGCATAGCAACAAACTTATGGAACAAATGACCAGCCAAAATGACAGTGAAATTTATAGTAATCAGTTTCTCAAGCTCTTAACATCAATGTTCCTTTGTCCAGACCTCAGAAACACTACAGTGAAATGATTTTTCTCCAATTTCAGTGATCGATTGCTTTTAATAAGATCACAAAACTAATTTTAAAATTATGTAAGAACAATGATAATTTCATAAAATGTTACAAGTCATAAGCACTATATAGCCCATGTAAAATGATCAGGCCTAATACACTATACAAGTGCACCAAGTACAGATCCAGCACAAACTTTTGACACTCATGTTAATCAATGTTTCTTCCTGATGACATCTGAGTTTCTCAATAGCTTTCTAGACATGCAACATTACGTACTGGTTACATGGAAAAGAGCACATCAATGGCCTGCGAACCTATCTAAAACTATTCTTTCATTATTTGGTAACATTTAAATTGAACTGAATCTGTACAAATACTGTAAGTACAAAGAATTACCTAAAAACTTATAGAAAAACAATTTTTTTTTTTTTTGAAACATAGTCTTGCTCTGTCACCAAAGGTAGTGTGCAGTGGCATCATCATAGCTCACTGCAACCTCAAACTCCTAGGCTCAAGGGATACTTCCTGTCTCAGCCTCCCCAGCAGATGGGACTACAGGTATACCCCACCACACCCAGCTAATTTTTCTATTTTTTTGTAGAGACGGGTCTTGCTCTCGCTCAGGCTAGTCTCAAACTCCTAGCCTCAAGTGATCCTCCCACCTTGGCCTCCCAGAGTGCTAGGATTACAGGCATCAGCCACCATGCCCAGCCTGCATTTAACATTTTTAAAGCATATAATGAACATCGACATTTTCATTTTATAATTATTAAATATTCAAGCATTTGCCTATCTGAATTCTAGCTCATTTTAAATGAGCTAGGTTCAACCCAAAATTACAGCACAATCTAGTTTCAATCCCTAAATTGTTTTAAAAAACACATTCCAAAGATAAAAATCACTTTCTATTTCCCCTCATCCAGCGCAACAGTAATTACTGATGAGAGACTTGGGCAGAATGGCACCACCTGACTTTAAGTAAAGTTCTCCTACTCATCGCTACCTTGCTCACAAATGTAAGTGGCTCACTCACCAGTTATAATCAAACCATGATGCATAGCTGGGAATAATAATGTGATTGGTCTGCTCTGTCACATTATCTTCACCAGGGTCAACTGACCGACTCTGATCACCTTTGCTAGGATCTTCATCTTCCTATAGAAAAGACAACAAAGTTCAGAGAAAGAAAGAACCACAGAGATACACATAACATCTCTCGCAATTTTATTATTAGGTCAAATAAACTGAAGCTGCCTGATAATTCAATTTCAAGGACCAGGAAAACAAACTCCAAGTAAAACAACTTTTTTACTTTTTAAGGTATGAGGTGGACAGCTGACATAGATTTTTATTGCTCCGTTATACAAATGAGGAAATCAACTCAGAGAAGGCAAATATCTCATAACAAGATTAAATAGGAAGTTAATTAAAGAAAGCCTGTTTCTACACTTAGGTATTCAGACTCATAGCCCTAATCGCCTTCCACAACAACTTGCTTTTCACTTCTCCAATTTTACCTAATCCCAGGTCACAAACCTCAATTATTAGTTCTCAAGTTATTTGTAAGGAGGTGACACAAAGACACCAACAAGGAATAAGAAGACTGCCCCTTCCCCAAATATTGAACACTGAATATCTGGTAACAGCCACATGTGCATTATCTCATTTATTCTTCACAACTATTGAATTATTAACACTGGGTACTATTTATCATCTCTTTCCTGGATGACAAAATAACACACAGAACAATTTATAAACAAGAGGTAAAACAAGAAAATACAGTTAGAGGACATATACTCTTACTCACTAATTACTACTTAAATTACC
Organism: Indri indri; assembly: GCA_004363605.1. Taxonomy (NCBI): domain Eukaryota; kingdom Metazoa; phylum Chordata; class Mammalia; order Primates; family Indriidae; genus Indri; species Indri indri. Next base: position 21,105 of record RJWJ010015556.1, read on the forward strand.
TCTGATTTTTATCTGATTTATGGAGGTTGTGCAAATGACTCCACCAAAAACCCTGGTTTTGCTAATATAGTAATTTCAAAATCACTGCTGTAGGTCAAAACAAAAGAATATTTCTAATGATACCAGTAAGCAGTAATAATAATTAAACTGAAATAATATACAATATACAGTTTTTATAGTTAAATGGATCCAAGTGTTCCAGATATGTCCTTTATAGATTTTCCTCCTCTATCCAAAACCTGATCGAAGATTCCATACATATGATACCCATGTATTAAAGGAAACTTAAAAGTTTCCTTTAATCCCTGTTTCTTTTTTATGGGGTATATCATGACAACAAAATTTCTGAAAAATCTAGACCAGATATCTTGTAGAATATATAAAAATTTCTACCTAATTGATTCTTCATAATTAACTTCAGATTAAACATTTTTAACAAGAATACTGCAAGAAATTAAGTATTTTGATATTCAGATGTTTTCCAATTTACACAGTTAAATCTATCAACCTCTTCTCTGGTGTTTTTACTATTTGTAATCTCAGGAAATTGTTTTATTAAGAAACCAAATTTTGGAGCCAGGGAAGGCAGCTCATGCATGTAATCCCAGCTACTCAGGAGGCTGAGGTAGGAGGATGGCTTCAGGTCAGGAGTTCGATACCAGCCTGAACAATATAGCAAGATCTCATTTCTACAAAAATGGGGAAAAAAATTAGCCAGCTGTGGTGGCACATGCCTATACTCCCAGCTACTCAGAAGGCTGCGGCAACAGGATTGCTCTAGCCCAGGAGTTCAAGGTTGCAGGGAGCTATGATCGTGTCGCCACATCCCCAGCCTCGGTGACAGAGCAAGATCCTGTCTCTAAAAGAAGATAAGGATTTTAAAAATTAAAAAATGAAACCAAATTTTGAATCAGTATTCTTTTATAATGGTTCTATAGTTTAATTTCTACCTTTAACTTAATTCAATCTATATTTCCAGTGTTATATTGTTTGAGGTGAGAATCTAGTGTCACTACCTATAATCCTAAGACAGTAGTTTCCTCAAGTTCGATGAAAAAGAAGAAATTTAAGTACAACAGCACAAAGAGAACTATGGTTGTGACTCAAACAATGTTGAATACAAATGTGATGATAATGATTACAAAGATAACTTTTTATTTCCCAGATCAGGTAAGCTGCCAAAACATACTTTCAGGGTTAATGTTTTTATTTTAGTTTAATATTAGTTAATGTATTTTTCATGTGAAGGCTTTACAAACCAATTAGGACACAAAAAAACCCCTTTATTCAAGAAGTCTAGGGAGAGGCTTGTGTTACAATTAATAAAGGCCAACGGTCTAAGTTTTAGTGATTTCAATCGGGAAACAAGCAGAATGACGTTGTAGGACAAAGTGTTAGAGAAGCCTACCACTAACCCTTTTAAATTTTAGTTACATAACAGACTTGTACATGCTTCAACGCCTCCTGTCTTTTGCATTAAGAAGAAAAATCTTACAAGTAAATTATTTTTACTTTCTATTTTGGTCACTATTTACATTGAATAATGACATCATTTTACTAATGTAATGTTCATTAATAAGCAGCTCTTTGACTAAAGAACTTTGATTTTTAAAAAAAATAGTAACAGTAATTACAGGTGAAGAGCCATATGCCTAAGAGTTTGTTTAACTACTTTTGCTGGAAATCCTGTCATGTATATACTGATTCCCTGAATGTATATAAAACAACGATAAATGTCAATTTGGGGCATTTCTTTGTCTCAATAAAAAGATCTGTTTTCAGCAAACTAAGAAGCTATTTCAAGAATATTAGGAGGCCGGGCGCGGTGGCTCACGCCTGTAATCCTAGCACTCTGGGAGGCCGAGGCGGGCGGATGGTTCTGAGCTCAGGAGTTCGAGACCAGCCTGAGCAAGAACGAGACCCCGTCTCTACCAAAAATAGAAAGAAATTAATTGGACAGCTAAAAATATATATATAGAAAAAAAAATTAGCCAGGCATGGTGGCACATGCCTGTAGTCCCAGCTACTCGGGAGGCTGAGACAGTAGGATCGCTTGAGCCCAGGAGTTTGAGGTTGCTGTGAGCTAGGCTGACGCCACGGCACTCGCCCCAGGCAAGAGAGTGAGACTCTGTCTCAAAAAAAAAAAAAAAAAAAAGAATATTAGGGAGGCTGGGCACAATGGCTCCCACCTGTAATCCCAGCACTTTGGGAGTCTGAGCTGGGAGGATGGCTTGAGGCCAGGAGTTCAAGCCCAGCCTAGGCGACAAAGTGAGGCCCCATCTCTACAAAAAAATTTTTAAAAATAAAAAAAGATGATTAGGGGTTAATTATACTTATTAACACAAACCTGATAGCTTGAATGAAAAAAATGGGCCACTTATTTATAAAAAGCAAAATTCTACCTTAAATCTAACACCTTCCAACAACATAATGATTGGTATCTCTATAGCAGAACTGATAAAAAACAGTAAGTGGCTGACTATACACCTCAAGAAAGTTCCAGAGCATGACTAAAAGTCTACATCACCTATGGATTAAGGCTAAACCAACAGAAATGGCAGTGAGAAAATCAAGGCAAGGTATGGTCCCTCCTCATCTGCACTGTTGGGTAACATGTGGAACACTGTGGTAAGTTCTGATTACTAACTTGCAACCATGGGAGTATGGAACCAGAAATTTTAGCATACTGAGTTACACTACCTGGGAAGATGGAAATTTCCTCCCACAAAATTTTGGGGGTTTTAAGAAGACAAGTATCCGGGGGAAGCATTAAAAAGAAAATTTAAAAATGAGAAGGGCTTCAAAATAGATTACTAAGGATACTTCCAATTAAGCGTTTCTACTGCACAATGCACAAGAACTAAAGAAAAGTTCTCTCACACCAGGACTAACTAAATCATTACCTTTCCTCCTGTTGTGACTGTTTCTTCATCCTGCTCATCTGCAAAATCAAAACATATAATTTATTTGAAAAACAGGCAAATGCTGTTTGGACTATGTGGAATTTTATGGTCTAAGGACTGACACAGGACAGAGAAAAGGAATAAAATAGACCATTATTAAAGCAAAATCACCCTGAATAATTCAGTAAATTAGACTTTTACACAGAAGCACAGAGGTGATTAGAAATTCAAAGCAAAAATCATTTAAAATTTCCACCAACAGGGAATTTATAATTAATTACTGCTTTAATATTAGTTGTGATCTTGCTTAATAACAGGTAAGGGACTTGATTAGAGTTCTTGTCTCCCTAGGTTTCATGAAAAAAAGTGGACATTATAGGTTCCAGAGGAAATGAGTTAAAGAATAAGCAGTAAAGAAAGAGGTGATAATCCCTATAGACAAAAGTCCTAGTACGAGTGTTAATATCTTCTGAGAATAGGGGACTCAAAACCTGAACATTTGCTTTGCAAAAACCAAGAGAAAACCCATGTAAAATTTAAACTAGGCAGTTGATTTCCACAGTGAAAACCAAAAGTGCCACTTTAGAATATGTAAGGGATTACCAAAAGAATAATTACATGTCAGTAACATTTAAGTTCTTTATTATTATTATGACCCTTGGTAGTGACTAAGACATGAAGAAGCTCAAAAAGAACATAGGATGCTGGGGGTGGTGGCATGGGCCTATAGTCCCAGCTACTTGAGGCTCACTAGAGCTCAGGAATGAGTCCACCCTGGGCAACATGAAAACCCACCTCTTAAAAAAAAACAGGGAAATCCTACTTTCATTGGTTGTATTCATTCAACACATATTGCCAAGAATCTATTTGAAAAGCAGTATTCGGAGACCAAGGCAAAAGGATTACTTGAGGCCAAGGATTGAAGACCAGCCTGAGCAATACAAACCACATCTCTACAAAATATTTAAAAATTAGCCAGGTGTGGTGACATGTGCCTGCAGTCCTAGCTATTGAGCAGGCTGAGACAGGAGGATTGCTGAAGCCCATAAATTCGGGCTGCAATAAGTGACGATTGTACCACTACACTCCAGCCTGGATGACAGAGAGACTGTGTCCCATCCACCCCCACTGAAAAAAAAAAAAAGGGGGGGGGGGAAAGAAAGAAAGAAAGAAAAAAGAAAAGCAATAAAAAAACTCATTAGAAAAGCTGGCTGGAAATCTACAGCCCAATGGCCAAATGTGGTCCACTGCCTGTTTATGTGTGGAATCTAAAAATTCTGAATGGAATCTGGGAATTTGACTCTCAGGATATTTCTAGTCAACAGTTTACTAATAAGAAGGATAGTTCACTGTACCTAGACTGTTTATGCAAACAATATGGTTTATGATGAATATCTGCTTTCACATTGGGGGCCTGGCCAGGCACGGTGACTCACGCCTGTAATCCTAACACTCTGTAAGGCTGAGGCAGGAGGATTGCCTGAGGCCAGGAGTTCGAGACCAGCCTGAGCAACAATGAGACTCCATCTCTAAAAAAAAATAGCTGGGCATTGTGGCACATGGTTTTAGTCCCAGCTACTTGGGAGGCTGAGGTAGGAAAATCACTTGAGCCCAGGAATCTGAGGTTACAGAGAGCTATGATGATGACACTGCACTCCAGCCCGGGTGACAGAACAAGACTGTTTCCAAAAAAATGTAAATACATACTGGGAGCCTGGAAATTTGATACATCCTAGGAAGAGTATACTTACATACCCAGACCCCCAATAAAAACCTTGGGCATGGACCCTCTCATGGGATTCCCTGGGGAGAAACGCTGTATATGTCCTGCTGCATTTTCATCGCTGGGGTTAAGTGTACTCTGTGAATCCTCATGAGAGAGCATAAAAAAAGTCTGCACCCTGACTCTGTGTCCTTTTCCTTTATGAACTGTTTATCCCATGTAGCTACAATAAATGGTAGCCATCACTACAACTATTTAATATATGCTGAATCCCAAGAATCCTTCTAGAGAATCTTGAAACCTGAAGATGATCTTGTGAACCCCCTCAGAGACATGTGAATGAAGTGTGTGTGTGTGTGTGTGTGTGTGTGTGTGTGTGTGTGTTCTAAGAGACAGGATCTCACTATGTTGCCCAGGCTAGCCTCAAACTCCTGGGCTCAAGCAATCCTCCTACCTCAGCCTCCCAAGTAGCTGAGACTACACGCATGCACCACTATGCTCTGCTGAAGAATGGATTTTACATTTTTAAAATGGGTGGAAAAAAAAATCAAAGGAAGAGTATTTCATGATACATAAAAATTAGCTAAAATTCAAATTTCAGTGCCCATAAATGAAAGTTTTATTGGAATACTGCATAAGCATTTGATTACATATCATCTATGGCTGCTTTTAAGCTACAATGACAAAGCTGATTAGTCATGACAGAGACTATCTAGCCCAGAGTGCCTAAAATATTTACTACCTAACCCTTCACAGAAAACATATCCCAATCCTCAGAGGATATAAAAAGATAAATGATATTTTAACAGGCAATAAGGGACTAGCATTCAAACATTAAACTAAATTTTAAAGAGTGCCTACTATGTGCCAGGCACTGTACAAATGCTAAGAACACAATAATGAATAAGGAAAAGTATCTGCCTTTATGGAGTTTACATTCCAGTTAGGAGTGGTATGGGATATAACAGAAATTTATCAGATGCTGAAAATATTATAAAGAGAATAAAAGTAAAAATACAATAGAGAGGGATTGGGTGGGTGGGCTACTCAGAGCAAGTAAAGAGGGAAGTCTCTGAAAAGGTGATATTTACGCTGAAACATGAGATGAGAAAGACACAACATACATTCCATAGAGACGAAGCAACCGAATCAAAGAGATTCAGGTGGGGATCAGCTTGGTGACTTTATAAAACTAAAAGAAAGCCACTGTGAGCATGAATAAAGGCTGAGAGAAATAAGCACAGTACAACAGCATAGTGTAGTGACACAGAGCACTGGCAATAAAGTTAAGACAGACCAGGACCTGAATCTGGGCTCTGCAACTAAATAGCCAAATACTTGGAAAGAGGTTACTGAATCTCCCAATCTCTATTTCCTCATCAATGAAACACAGCTAACATGGTTTAATAGTGAAGTTCAGACACACGGAGAAAGATACCTGGTGTCATACAATAGAGATCGACACTGATGCTTGATGTGTAAGTTAGGAACAAATAATTACTAACAGGCATAAGGGATTCAGGGTGTGGAAAAATACGGTACTAATTATCAACAAGAGTCACCCTCTGCATAAAAACTATTTTGTTTTAAGGAAGTGACTAACAAATCTAGGTAAGGTTACCAAATACGAAGTTTTTGTCCACTGGACATTGGTAAACCATAGGATAATCAACTTCTTCCTAGAAGGGTTAGTACAACTTAAACGATCCCTCTAGTCAAAGTATACAATTCATTTTTTTTAAGAGATGAGGTCTTGTTATGTCACCCATACTGCAGTGTAGTGGCTTGATCATAGCGCACTGTAGCCTCTAACTCCTGGATTCTAGTGATCCTCCCACCCCAGCATCCTGAGCAGCTGGGACTACAGGTGCATGCAACCACACCCAGCTAATTTTTTAGATTTTTTTGTAGAGACAGGGTCTCACTATGTTGCCCAGGCTTGTCTCAGACTTCTGGCCTCAAGAGAACCTCCCACTCGGCCTCCCAACGTACTGGGATTACAGGCGTGAACCACTGTACCCAGCCATAATTTAATTTTAGTTTGACAAATTTCTGTCCCTAAGGTAGTCTTGGTATCTAATGGAAATACACTTCTGATAATACAACAAAAGTAGGAGGGACAATATTCTTGCTGATCCCTGAATGGTAAAATTCATTAAATGTTCTCTTCTTCCTCTAAGACATGAGCAAACGTGATCCTAACCGAACCCCTGGATCTTTCAGAGACCTCAAGAATGAAAAATGGCCTGAGTATATTTGACTAGGTAGCACATAAAGCAGAATGTGAATCAGTTAAAACAACAAACGGCTCTGAGAACAATAATTTACAGTTGATGGATTACAGTGCCCTTGACATGGTTCATATTACTGCTAATGCAGAAATGAAAGGCAAGGACAATAATTTCAAATTTAAATACCCTAAGGATCTAGCTGTGACTAGTAGCACCTTCAACCACAATAATGCTGAACCTCACCTCACAAAATGTACAAAATACAAGCAGTTCGCAAACACTAAGGGAAGATCTCTTATACATAGCACTAAAATTTTTCTTCCAGTTAGTGTCTCTACGTTTTCACTAGAATTTGATTCAATTTGACTCCTTTGATAAAGTCTATTATGAGCATACTCTAAATGGTTACCTCACTTTTAAAAGGATATTTGTCCAATCTTATAAAACTACATATTGGCTTTTCGGGATATGTACTCTAAAGAAATAACCATGCATAATTTAATTTATATGCTATTCTGTTGTTTATGAAGTTTTCATGTATTTTACTTCCACATGTGATACAATCCCTACTATTCTGTTTAACAAATTCTCCCAAGTGTAGAGTACTATGTCTTAATCTTTTCACCATATCACATTAATGGAAATATAAAAGACTGTTTATAATTAGTTTTGTTTTTTTTTTTTTTTTGAGTCTTACTCTGTTGCCTGGGCTAGCGTGCCATGGCATCAGTTTAGCTCACAACAACCTCAAACTCCTGAGTTCAAGTGATCCTCCTGCCTCAGCCTCCTGTAGCTAGGACTACAGGCATGTGCCACAATGCCCAGCTAATTTTTCCCATTTTTAGTAGACACAGGGTCTTGTTCTCGCTGAGGTTGGTTCTGAACTCCTAACCTGAAGCGATCCTCCCACCTCAGCCTCCCAGAGCGCTAGGATTACAGGCGTGACCCACCAAGCCTGGCCAGTTTTTGCTTTCTTGGCATGGATTCAGTAGCTAAGTTAACAGTTACAGAATCAGCAATATAAATTTATGGAGAATGTAAATTACTAATAATTATTCAAGACCTATATATTATATTAATAATGTTGATACAATTAAGATAGGAATGTTTTGACAGAATTTTTTTCATTTATTGACCTAATACCTCATTTATATTTACTGTAAGACAATTTTGTGCTTCTCCTTTTGATGTAAAAATAGGATCATCTGTTGATGTTTAAAGAAAGGTTGTAAGTCAGGAAATATAGGATGCTTTCAATAAAATGAATAGAAAAATTCTCCCAAATACCCACTCATATATGCCATCAAGAATTACTGCAATTTATTCAAATACAGAATTCTCTTAACTAGAATAAACTAAAGTCTCATCTTCCACATAAGGTGATCCTGAAAATCTCTTTTAGGTCTAAAATTCAATAATGTCAAAAATTTAGTGTATACTGAAACCACTAGGCTCTCCTTTAATTTTTACAACTGAAGAAAAGTGATCAAGATTATTATTCCATCTACGACTCTCAGGAACAAAGATCTTTAAAAGTACCCATATTGTTTTTTAAGCAGAACACATGGCTACACTCTTCTTTTCTGCCTTCTTGCAAAATCACCCAAGAATTATACCTTACTTGTGAAAATATACTCCACGACTTGGAAATACTAAGAAAGGATGATGTGATTCTCCTTTTATAGTGCTTAGAAACTTTAGTATGGCTTACAAAGTTATAACACTCAACAGATTTTTGTTCCAAAGATGCAAAATCAATTTACACATATGTTGTAAAACAAGTATTTCAAAACGATTTTAAAAAGTACTTCAATTAGAACTGTTTCTTTAAAATTCGTCTGTTATAATTCAAGTATAATATTACCATCTTTGCTAGTTTGTAGGAAAACACCATACTCTAAGAGGCAAAGATCACTAACTGGAAACAATGGATCATAGCAAATTAACTTTCCTAACACAGTAACAAACCAAATCACACTGGTACTAAAGGTAGCCACAGTTAATATCTTGTGGTGGTAAACACAGCAACTGGGTCTGGTGTGGTGGCTCCAGCCTATAATCCCATCTACTCAGGAAGATGAGGTGGAAGGATCACTTAAGCCCAAGAGTTTGAGACAAGCCTGGGCAACATAGTCAGACCTTGCCTCCAAAAAAAAAAAAAAAAAAAAAATGAGGCTGGGCATGGTGGCTCATGCTTGTAATCCCAGCACTTCAGGAAGCTGAGGGTGGAGGACTGCTTGAGGCCAGGAGTTTAAATACAGACTGGGCAATACAATAAAAGTAAACATTAGCTGAGTGTGGTGGTATGTGCCTGGAGTCCCAACTACTCAGGAGGCTGAGCCAAGGATCACACGAGCCCAGGAGATCGAGGCTGTAGTGAGCTATGATCGTTCCAGACCCATCTCTTAAAAAAAAAAAAAAAAAAAAAAAAAAAAGTCCATGACTAAGCATAGTAGATTGAGGCTGCAGTGAGATACGATCACACCACTGCATTCCAGCATGGCAACAGCCTATCTCTAAAACACAATTTAAAAAATAGAGAAAGAAGTATAAAAACATAAAGCATAGCAACTGAAAGCAACAACTCTAAATAAAGAAAGGAATATCAGACGAACTGATACATTCAAGAGAAAAAACGTAGACTTGTGTATAGATTTTTTGGTACTTACCTAGATCTGCTACAGTTCCTCCTTTAACAGGTGTATTTTCACTATCTTTCTTTGGGTTCACTACGGAAAAAACAGAATCATATTTTAGGAAGAAAGTTCCGCTTCTTTTTAAGAAAAAAAAAGGCTGGGCACAGTGGCTCACGCCTATAATCCTAGCACTCTGCAAGGCCAAGGTGAGAAGATTGCTTGAGCTCAGGAGTTCGAGACCAGCCTAAGCAAGAGTGAGACCCTGTCTCTACTAAAAATAGAAAGAAATTGGCCAAACAACTAAAAATAGAAAAAATTAGCCGGGCACAGTGGTGCGTGCCTGTAGTCCCAGCTACTGGGGAGGCTGAGGCAGGAGGATCACTTGAGTCCAGGAGTTTGAGGTTGCTGTGAATTAGGCTGATGCCATGGCACTCTAGCCCAGGCAAGAGAATAAGACTCTGTCTCAAAAAAAAAAAAGAAAAAAACAGAATGGGACATGACTAAAAAACACAAGCATCTCACTGCAACTCCAACACCATTAACTGCTCACCTCCATGTAAAAACAACAAGCCCAGCTGTGAAACATTTATACTTCACCTAAGAGATTATATCTTGTAATTAATTACCCAGATATTAATATATTTTCATCATGAAAGTAAACAAAACAGAAATATTCAAAACAAAACATGAAAAGAACCTTTCAATCCTTTCCCAAAGTTTTCTTTTTTTTTTTTTTTTTTTGAGACAAGAGTCTCACTCTCTTGCCTGGGGCGAGTGCCATGGCGTCAGCCTGGCTCACAGCAACCTCAAACTCCTGGGCTCGAGCGATCCTACTGTCTCAGCCTCCTGAGTAGCTGGGACTACAGGCATGCGCCACCGTGCCCGGCTAATTTTTTTTTTTTTATATATTTTTAGCCGTCCAATTAATTTCTTTCTATTTTTTGGTAGAGACGGGGTCTCGCTCTTGCTCAGGGTGGTCTCGAACTCCTGAGCTCAGAACGATCCACCCGCCTCGGCCTCCCAGAGTGCTAGGATTACAGGCGTGAGCCACCGCGCCCGGCCCCAAGTTTTCTTATTGAGTTTTTTGTGCATTTGTTTTGATTCCCATTTCTGTGCCATTCATTCATTCAGATAAATTAAGGAAGAACTGGCTCACCTACATGGATGTTAAAATATATCCTGAGGGTTTTACAACCCTGTCCAAATGTTACCTGTAGTGTGCTTATGCCTTAGCACTCACTTTTTCTCATGTAACAGTGTACCTTTGTGATCTTCCCATGAAAGAACTTCAAGGAACATTACATCTCTTTCATTTTTAACAGGTCTACTCTGTTCTTCAGTAGACAATAAGTTAACTAGACCTATGCATTGATGGGAACTAAGTGTACTTTCAATATTTTAAACTGTTCTGTAACAAATATTCTAACTATTTTTGTGTGAGCATGTAATTATTTAAGATGAACTCTGACAATAAAAACTACAACTGGATGTAAACATTTTAAAACTTAAGACACAGCCAAATTTTATGAAGTGGCTTCATGAATCTACACTCCCACTAATATCATTTGGTAGTACCAATTCACTCAAAACATTTACACTTCTCCATCTACCTTTAAAGTTTTGAAAATCTGATGGATGAAAAGCTGTTTTAATAATTTACATACCCTTGGTTAAGTGAGATTGACCATCTTTTCACACATTTATTAGCCTTGTATTTCTGAAAAATTACCAGTAGGGAATACTTTGCCCAGTACTCTATGGGATCTAAAATTTTTACACGTATTTAAGATTCTAATACTTCGTTTGCTAAAAGAATAAATAAATATCTTCTCCCAGGGTAACATCTGTTGAAACTATTAAATTTCTTATATTTTTACCTCAACTAGATAATAGTGACTCTAAATAAATTTGATAAGCTAAAGATAATGAATGTTTGTGTCCCCCCAAAAAAATGCATATGTTGAAACCCCAATCACAATGTAATGGTATTTAGAGGTGGGGCCTTTGGAAAATGATTGGGTCATGAGAATGAGCATCTGATATAAGCAGTCTCTTATTTATGACCTACGCCCATAAAGATGAGAAGGGATGGAATATAAATTAATAAAGTAAATGGCTGTCATATGTCTTTTCCTTTTGGAGTGTGCTAGAGCTTATTTTTCAAAATGTGACCACAGTTTCACTGAGGACAAAAACATCTAATGATTGATTAGAAAAAAATAAACCACTTTATGAATATTTACAGTACACTTTAAGCTTCATTACAGTGAATAGACAAGTTAGGCTTGTTGAGGTTCACCATACTTAACAGACAAAATTTATTATCAGAGGTCTTCAAATTTGCATTTACATAAACTAATGCCTAGAGATCTGAACAAGTTAAATTGTACACAGACACGTATTCCACTTTTTCATAGGAATATTGATTCTGTTGAAATTTAAAATGAATAAATTTAAAATACTACTAAATTTAGAGAATGTTTAGGTTGCAGTATGTGTTCTCAATAAAGGTATAGGCAAAAGTATATCAAGTTATTGAGAAAGAGGAAATTTCAAAAAAGTTAACCTTAAAGGGGGGGGGGGTCTATTCATATTTGAAAGCTGAGAACTGTAGACTCACAGCAATAAGTGAATTACCCCATGGCATTGCTAAGAATGATTAAATTATGTCTAACACTCTAATGTTGAAGAATACAAACCATTTTTAGGAAGTACTACTTCCTCTATATTGGGTACAGGTGTTGGGTCCTCCATATCCTTGGTGAGATCTTCTTGCTCATCTTCCTCTTTCTGACTTCTGCGTTTCCCGTAAAGACTAGCTTGGCTAAAACATACAAGGTACAGAAAATATAAACAAGACTGATTATAGCTGCTTATAGCAAACAATTTCTGAGGCTCTACCTTCATTACCGTTAGAATCTATTCTCAGAATTACTTTAAAAGACAAAGAATAATCAAGTAAAATAAGACACACTCCACAAATTACATATAACCAGCCAAAAAATGAACATAAAAGTTAATGGACATAAGAAAGGGCACAGAAATCCTACTATTCATATTGCAGACAGTCTCACAAAAGGGCTTAAATTAGTGTAAGAAAATAACATCTGCTAAGTAAATACAATATTTTCTCTCTCAAATTATAAACAATCACCTACATAAGAAATTTTCTCAAAGAAATGTGAAACCATATTTTCCTGGCCCTTTGTATAATTCAAACATCAGGAACTGCAAAGAAGAATCACTTAATATGGTACTAACTTTTTTTTAATAAAAAATGAATTCAGCAAAGTCTCAGGATACAAAATCAATACACACAAATCTGTGGCATTCATATATGCCAACAACAGTCAAGCCGAAGATCAAATCAAAAACACAATTCCTTTTACAATAGCCTCAAAGAAAATTAAATATCTAGGAATATATTTAATGAAAGATGTAAGAGACTTATACAGGGAGAACTACGAAACACTAAAAAAAGAAATTGTAGAAGATGTAAACAGATGGAAAAACCTATCTTGCTCATGGATTCATAGAATCAATATCGTTAAAATGTCCATACTACCTAAAGTGATCTACAGAATTAATGCAATCCCTATCAAAATCCCATTATCATTCTTTACAGATCTGGAAAAAATAACTCTACGCTTTGTATGGAACCAGAAAAGACCTCGTATAGCCAAAGCAATCTTAAGTAAAAAGGACAAACTGGGAGGTATCAGTCTACCAGACTTTAACCAGGCAATAGTAACTAAAACAGCTTGGTACTGGCACAAGAACAGAGACATTGACCTCTGGAACAGGACCGAGAATCCAGAGATGAAACCATCTGCATATGGTAATCTAATCTTTGACAAAGCTGACAAAAACATACACTGGGGAAAAGAATCTCTTTTCAATAAACGGTGCTAGGAAAACTGGACAGCTACATGCAGAAGATTGAAACTGGACCCCCACCTCTCACCTCTCACAAAAATCAATTCAAGATGGATAACAGACTTAAACCTAAGGCATAAAACCTTAAGAATTCTAAATGAAGATGCTGGGAAGACCCTTTCAGACATCGGCCTAGGCAAGGAATTCTTGAAGAACCCCAGAGCAATCGCCACATCAACAAAAATAAATAAGTGGGATTTAATCAAATTAAAAAGCTTCCGCACTGCCAAGGAAACTATCATTAGAGTGAATAGACAGCCCACAGAATGGGAAAAAATGTTTGCTCTCTACACATCTGATAAGGGCTGATAACCAGAATCTATCTAGAACTCAAAAAAATCAACAAGAAAAAAATCAAACAACCCCATCAACAAATGGGCAAAGGAAATGAACAGAAACTTTTCAAAAGAAGGCAGAATAATGGCCAGCTAAACATATAAAAAAATGCTCAACATCTCTAATCATTAGAGAAATGCAAATCAAAACCACAATGAGGTATCACCTAACCCCAGTGAGATTGGCCGCTATCGAAAGATCCCAAAACATCAAATGCTGGCGAGGATGTGGAGAGACAGAACACTCTTACACTGCTGGTGGGACTGCAAATTAGTGCAACCTCTGTGGAAAAGAATTTGGAGATACCTCAGAGAGCTAAAAATAGAAATTCCATTCGATCCAGCAATAGCACTATTAGGCATCTACCCAAAAGAGCACAAGACATTCTACTATAAAGACATCTGCAGGCCAGGCACGGTGGCTCACGCCTGTAATCCTAGTACTCTGGGACGCCGAGGCGGGCGGATTGTTTGAGCTCAGGAGTTCAAAACCAGCCTGAGCAAGAGCGAGACCCCGTCTCTACTAAAAATAGAAAGAAATTAATTGGACAACTAAAAATATACAGAAAAAATTAGCCGGGCATGGTGGCGCATGCCTGTAGTCCCAGCTACTCGGGAGGCTGAGACAGAAGGATTGCTTGAGCCCAGGAGTTTGAGGTTGCTGTGAGCTAGGCTGATGCCACGGCACTCTAGCCCAGGCAACACAGTGAGACTCTGTCTCAAAAAAAAAAAGACATCTGCACCCGAATGTTTATGGCAGCACAATTCACTATTGCAAGGATGTGGAAACAACCCAAGTGCCTGTCAATCCATGAGTGGACTATTAAAATTTGGTATATGTTTACAATGGAATATTACTCAATCATAAGAAACAACAGTGATCTAGTACCTCTTATACTTTCCTGGATTAAACTTAAGCCCATTATCCAAAGTGAGGCACCACAAGAGCAGAAGAACGGGCTCCACTTGTACTCGCCATCAAATTGGTACTAACTAATCAACACTAGGGTGATCACATGGCAGAAATACTCTCTACAGATTAGGGGGATGGGGGGGTAAATCCACAACTAAAGGACACGGGGAGCACTGTAGGGGG
>RJWJ010015557.1:0-35994 GCA_004363605.1 Indri indri
AGGAGTCAGGCATGGGAAGATTTGGGGAAGGAGGGTTCTGGACAGAGGGAAAAGCAAGTGCAAAGGCCCTGAGGCAGGGACAGGCTTGTATGATTGAGGTGCAGGAAGACCACCAGTGTGGCTGTAGCACAGTGAGTGGGAGGGAGAAGAACGGGAGATGAGACCAGATAGCTGGACTCAGGGTGCACCCTCTTTTCATTTCAAATCAATAATGAGCAACTTTTGGCATGCCTGTGTTTAACCAGCTGCCCTCTACACATTGCACATAAGTGCTCGCTAAGTGTTTTGGAGGAAATAATCAGGTCACAGGGAATGAGGTGCTACCTGGGGGTAGGCACTGCCCTTGACCACAGCATCATAAAGGGTCTGCAGCCGAGCTTCCTCGGTGCTTTGGAAGCATCCTCCTCTGTACCTACACCACTCGCCTGTCACTGCTGCCTTGTGGCAGCCCCTCCGCGCTGGTCCTGCAGTGCCTGGTCCTGTGTCGCCATCAGCCACGGCCAGACGGGGAGGAGAGACAACTTTCAAAAGGGTGTGCGAGTGCTGTGACAGCCTCTGTGCTTGCTATCTCCATGGTACCCAGGCAGGGGGACAATCTAATTAGGCTATTTTCAGCATCCCGGGGGGAGGGGGCGGAGGGAGACAGGCAGAAGGGGACCTACCTTTCCTGATGCCTGTCTCTCTCTCTCTCTCTCTCTCCCTCTCTGAAGCCATTATTGATTAAGCGGTCAGAGGCCAAGGAGGCAGGACCTTTCCACGATCCGTGCTGGGATCAGAGGAGGCTTTCTGGCAACACAGTGGGCCCTGTGAACAGCATTAGGGACCCCAGGGCTGGCAGGCTCCCAAGTGCCCAGTGCTAATGAGCTCTGAAGCCTGCAGCTTGGACCAGAAACATGTCCTCTGCAGGCTGTTTGTCCTCTGCTGGGGCTGGCTGCCACCAGCTTCCTCTGGAATGATGGGCCCAGAGACAAGGATGCTGACAGCCCTTTGTTTCTTAGCCTGGGGCCTGTGTTGGCCTTTGAGGCATTTGCCTGTGATATTGAGAGCTTTGGAAGGAACCTGAGCTTCAATATGCTTGGAGCACGTGCCTCCCGGAAGTGACTCATGGCTGTCAACTCAATGGAAACCCACTTGACTCTAGGCCCCAAGTGGTCAGGGATCATGTTCAATTTTCTCACCCCATAGTCCTGCATCTAGCACTTGCTAGGTGCTCAACATTTATTCATCAAACACTCAGAGCCTGTAAGAAAGCTGGCTCTGATGGGCTTTCTCCTTTGACCCACGAGGTGCCACTTTCATATCCCTTCCTTGGCTCCTGCTTTGCCAAGCATGCTGGATCTAGATCTTGATAAGTTTGGAAAATAATCGATACCTTTGAAGCCCTTAGTATATTTAGGAACTGTACCAGGTGGTGCACGTGCGTTATAACAACTCGATGAGGTAGGGATTTTTATGATGCCCATTTCACAGATGAGGAAACCGAGGCACAGAGAGCTTCAAGGAACGTGTGCCCGGGATAACGCAGCTGGTGTCAGAGTTGAGATTAAAACCCAGGTTTGCCTGACTCCATCCTCCCAAGTAATAAATTTAAAAAGGATTCTCGGTGTTAGGACTCAGTGGGGTCTTTAACAGGTTAATGTTAGTTGTGAATCTCAAAGAAGGGGCATTTCCTAAAATCATTTGACCCCTCCCTTTTTGTTTTTTTCTGGGCGCACTTGTTAACATCTCTCACAGTGGTTTGGGGACACATGCCAGGAGGTAGTTAAACAGAGCAAGTGATGATGTCCTTAATTAATCCAATCCACTCCTTTTCATTAGCGCTCATTTCCTCACGTTGGTGATCGCTCCGACAGGAGGTCTTTAAAAATCAAACCCCTGGTTATTCCTCCTGACGCCAGAAAGAGCATGAACACCCAACGCGGTATTTTCAAAGAGAATCTCATTTTGGGTTACTGCTCTGCGCCGGTCTGAGGCGCGATGCCGCTGCAGCAGAGAGCTGGGATGAATTCTGAGCTGGGGGTGGGACGCAGGGTGTTCACCTGTTAACCCCTCCTCTGCCCCCAACACACCTGATGAATCAGGCCTCCCAGGGGGACCTTGTCCTTTTTATTTAAAATATTATGAACTCACAGGACCTCAAAGACACCCCTCTGATATTTTTCCGTGGCTGTTTTCCTTTTCACCCATTTCTCACTTATTTGGTGGGTGTGGACAGTGCCTTGAGGGTGGGAGTGGGAGGAAGGCAAGTGGATGCAAATTTGAGTAACGCACCTTTCTCTTCTCCATGGGCGGCGGTGGCGATGTGGGGGGAGGAGTGCATTAGTGTCCTAGAGCTGCCGTGACAAATCACCACACATTGCGTGGTTTTAAAACAGCAGAAATTAATTTTCTTACCCTTTTGGAGGCCAGGAGTCTGCAAGCAAGGCATTGGTAGGGCTGCACTCCCTCTGGAGTCTTGAGGGAGAATCCTTTCTTGCCTCTTCTGGCTTCTGGTGGCTCCGGGCTTGCTTTGGCTCCTGGGTGCCTAATTCCAGTCTCTGCCTCTGTCTTCCTGTGGCCTTGTGCTCTCTGCACCAGTGTGTCTCAAATATCCCTGTGCCTCACTTATAAAAACATCTGTCATTGGATTTAGGAGCCACCCAAGTAATCCGTGATGATCTCATCTCAAGATCCTTAACTTGATTCCAGCTGCAAAGACTTTTTCTAAATAAGGTCACGTTTGTAGGTTCTGGGGTTAGGGCATGGGCATATCTTTTGGAGGGATGCTATTCAACCCACTCCGGAAGGGATCATGAAAACAAGGGGGGGTGGTAAGAACACACTATGGACTATGATTTACACCTGAAATTCAGGGAAGGGAGAGACAGAGGAAGAGAAGGGAGAAGCAGTAACAGGACACCTTTTATATGCCAGGGACTGGGCCATAGCTCATTTCTCATCTCTAGTAACGTTCACTAACACACTTGGTGGGTTGGTTATGTCCATTATAAGGATAGAAAAAGAAGTGAACAAGTAACACAAGCACATTCAGAACAAATTGAACCCAGGTCTGCTGGCTCCAGAGCCCTTCTTCTTTCTAGGATAAAGGAGGCATTTGCACGGCCCCTTCCTAGCAGCTAGTAGGAAGAGGCCAAGCCCAGAACATCTATTTTGCAACAGTCAAGCTGTCACTGCTCTTTCTGGGCTTCCAACAGCTTGGTGTTCACCTGCTTGCCTTTGGCCGCTGGAACCCGGTGCTGGACAGCCCAGCTGGCAGGCTTGTGGAGGCCGACTTTGGCTGGTTCAGTCCAACACCCTATCTGGCACCTTTGGCCCTGTGGAGGTGCCAGTCCCACAGATAAATATCAAAGGGTTTGGATCCCCTACTCTCACCAGTGCTGGGATTCATGCAAGCCAGGCAGGATTTTCTGAAAGAAGAAGTGTAGTGTGATAGAAAGAGAAGGTTGGAATGAGACAGGACCTAGGTTCAAATCTTATCTCTGCCACTTATGGGCTGTGTGACCATAAGTGAGTTACTTCACCTCTCTGAGCTTCATCTTCCTCAACTGTAAACCAGCAGGTGATAATACCCATTTTTGCAGAGCTTGCATATAAAGCACCATGGACAGTGCCTACTACACAGTAGACTCAAAGCTCTTATGTTGGCTGAATCTGCAGGTTCCCGTGATGCTTCCCTGTACCTGGTTAACCTCTCTCTCTGCTTGCCTGGAAGTAGCAGCTGTGGATCTGGGTACTTTCTGTCAAATGCAAATGTGGGGAACATCACTGCGAATGAAAGGGGCAGATACTGGGGAAGGGATGTCTGGGTAGCAGACTGTGGTGTCCTGTGTGACTTGTTCTGGAAGGGCTTTTAGTGAGCACCTACTATGAGCCAGGTGCTTTAGTGCCTTGTCTCATATTCATAGTTAACTAGACATTGACACCATTATTTTAAGAAGAGTCTTATAAAATTCAGCATGACATCATTTCCTCTTAGAATATTCTCTGAATGTCTAGGCATATTTGATGTCCCCCTTCTCTCAGTTTCTAGAATGTCCCATGCTTCATGTATTATAATACTTATGACACTGTATTGTGTCTATGTATTAGACAGGGAAAAATTTGAAGGCAAGGGCTAATTATTATTTATCTTTCTAGACCAGGAGTTTTCAAAATTTGGTCCTCAGACCAGCAGCATCAGCATCACCTGGAAACTTGTCAGACGTGCAAATTCGCAGGACACAGCCCAGACCTGCTGAATCAGAGACTGTGGGTGTGAGGCCTGGAAACCTGTTTCAACCAGGCCTTCCTGTGATTCTGATGCGTGCTTACATTGAAGCACTGTTTCCCTAGACTACTGGTCCTCAAACTTGGAGGAACCCCTGGAAACCTGGACCCTTGGAAATATTTTAGAGAATAGTGATGCCTTGGTCCCACCTGTAGAGATTCTGACTTAATTGTTTAGGGGTGTGGCCTGAGCATTAGAATTCTTTAAAATCTCCAGAGGACCTTAATATTTAGCCAGGGGTGAGAAGCACCCATGTAGATCCTCACTCCTAACAGGCACTCAATAGGCATTTGCTGATTAGTAGAACATGGTAGTCAAGTGCCTGCTTGGTCATCAGACAGACATAGGTCACACCCTGGCCTCCTCCTTTCTAATTGTGGGCCAGTCCTTTTTTTCACTTTTTTTATTGTGGTAAGAACACTTAACATGAAATCTACAACTTTTTAAGTGTATAATATGGTATTGTTAACTATAGGGACACTACAGTACAGCAGATTTCTAGAACTCATTTATCTTGCATAATTGAGACGTTAATGCCTGTTGATTAGCAACTCCTATCTCCCCCTCCCTCAGATCCCTGGCAAGTACCCTTCTACTTTCTGTTTCTACGAGTTTGACTATTTTAGATTCTTCGTACAATTGGTATCATGCAGTATTCATCGTTTTGTGGCTGGCTTATTTCATTTTGCATGATGCTCTTAAGTCTCATACATGTTATAGCGTGTGATAGGATTTCCTCCTTCTTTAAGGCTGAATAATATTCCACTGTATGGATATACCTACCACATTTTCTTTATCCATTTTATCTGTTGATGAATATTTGGGTTGTTTCCATAGCTTGGCTACTGTAAATAATGCTGCAATGAACATAGGAGTGTGGATATTTGAGATCCTGATTTCAATTCTTTTAGCATACCTACCCAGAAGTAGGAAGGCTGCATCATATGATAATTTTATTTTTAATATTTTGAGAAACTTCCATGTTGTTATTTATTAACACCGTAGCTGAACCATTTTACATTGATTTCCCTCCCCGTGAATGTGAGTACTAATGAGAATCTCAGGATTGTCTTGAGGACTACCTATATAATGCGTGTAAAGCACTTGACGCAATGGAGAACTGCCAATTAGCTCTGATAATTAGTGTGATTTCCATTTTATAGGAGAAGGATGCAAAGTGGCCAAGGAAAGGGGAAACCAGCACTGCTCCTGGATCAGAGTCGATGTTTAGGTTTTAAGGTTGAAAGTCATTGGCTTTGTCTTCAAGGTACCATAGCTACCTGGAATTTTATGGTCTGAAAGAGACCTGGAGAGTTTGTTTGTATACTCTTACCCCACAGCTATATCTGAGTCTTTGGGGTATAATCTATCTACTGAACATCAGAACATTTAGAGATCCCCAAGATTTCTGTTTTCAATATTGAGTTGCACTATTAGTTGTCAAATATTGGGTGAAGAGCCCCCAGCTTTCTTTGGAAATTATGGCAACACAAACATGTTATCATCTGGAGGACGGACCCCATCAGTATTCTTTCAGTTACAAGTAGCAGTAAAACCTATCTCAAACTTGCTTAAGGAATTAATGGTATTTACTGGGTCATGTAGCAAAATGTCCAGAAATCCAGCTAGATGGAGGTGCTCAAAAGAGGTTGTTAAGAGCCTTTTTGTTTCTTATAAACTGAAGCATAAAATTCAATATCCACTTAGCATTCAACCCAGCAATTTCACTCCTATGTATCTATCCAAGAGAATTGAAAATTATGTCCACACAAAGAATCCACACTAATAATTCACAGAAGCTTTATTCATAATAGCAAAAAGCTGGAAACAACCCAGATGTCTATCAATGGGATAATGAATAAACAAACTGTGGTACATCCACACAATGGAATAATTCTCAGCAGTAAAAAAGAATGAATATTGATTCACAGAAAACATGGTTGAATCTCAAAAGCATTATGTAGAGGGAAAGAAGTCAGACACTGAAGAATATATATTGTGTGATTCCATTTATATGAGATTCTAAAAAGGTAAAACTGTGATGATAGAAAGTGGACCAGTGGTTGCTTGGGTCTGGGGTGCGGGTAATAGACTGAAAATAGGTGTGAAGGAACTTTCTCAGGTGATGAGATCTCTTGATTTTCATGGTGGTCTTGATGATATGTATGTCTCAAAATTTACCAAAGTATACCCTTAACATGAGTACATTTTAGTGGCTGTAAACTACACCCCAATAAAGTTTATTTAAAAGAAATCCGCCTCTATCTCAGGGCTCTACTTACCTCTTCATGGCTTCATTCTCAGGCAGGTTCTCCCCAGGTGGTGGCAAAGACAGCCCTCTGCAATTTTGTCCCTCAGCTCAGCAATCCCAATGGAAAAAAGATTTTCCTATATAAAAGTTATGGCATAGAATGTCATTGGAACAGCTGGGATCATATGACCCTCCTTGAACCAATCACTGTCTGGGAATGGTGCTGAAATTCTCTGATTGGTCCATCCTGGGTCATATTCTGGAGCCAGGTGGTGATGTCAGCTCTCCAAAACTACCCAGAGTGTGAGCGGGGGAGGAGTCGTTTCCAAAGGAAAGTAGAGGTGCCTACTAGAAGGCGGAGGAATGGATGCAAATGCAAGAGAGGTCTTCTACACAGACCTTCTCTAGATATAGCCTTCCAGGCTAGGCACCCATCTCTCTTTCAGACCTCTCACCCTCCAGAATTAGATAGACCCACATCTGTCTCATCACTCTTAGGATTTCTGACAGCATGAACTAGTAGAAAGACAAAGGCGCTGGAGTCAGAGGCATGTGGGTTCCAATCTCAGGTCTGTCTCTTCCTAGCCCCTTGACCCCAGGCAATTTACTTAAGCTCTGTTAGAATCAGCTTCCTCGTCCATGAACTGAGGATAATTATAGGACTTACCTCACAATGCTGCTGTGAGGACTAAATGAGATCATTCATATCTAGTATTTAGCATGGTGCCTGGCACACAGTAAGCACTTGATCCATGTCATTTATAATTACTGTTTTTAGTCTTTTGACTGACTTTTAAAAACTGAGTGTTTACCTATAACCAGGTGTAGCAGGTGTATTGGCACCCTGTCCACACCTCTTCAGTCCTTTCATTCCCATATATGCTGATGGCGTCCTGCTACGAGAACCTCCCACTCCTACTGTCTGAGGGCTTTCTCTTGGCATGCTCTTCTGCAGGCGAGGTGAAGTGCTTCTAGAAATGCTAGAGTTGATTCTCCTGGGAGTAGCTCCAGCCAATGATACCTACCCATCTTTCTCATCCTTTGGGTGACTGCACTCTGAGGCACACTCTGTAGCATCTCCCAATCGTCCCTTGTAGGATCGAGTCCCAGTTGCCCACTGTAGTACCAAGCCCATTAACGCTAGACTGGCTTGCTTCCCTCCTCTAACTTCCTCATTCCCCTTTCTGAGGTTACTTCCCCCCAAAACTATCTGCATTCACAATTTATTACAGAGCCTGCTTCTGAGAGAACCCAACCTGAGATCTGGACCACATGAGTGAGTGGAAACATCACATGTTTCTGCCCTTGGCTAGAATTACGGCAACATGGTACAGTGTTGCGGTGTAGTATAGTTATTTCCTGTAGGCCAGAGGCACTGATAGCCAGCTCTTTAAGGCTTTGATGAATAAAATATGGTAGAAAAGAATTAATTATTCTTTAATAAATGCAGTTTTTTTGGGTAGGAAAATTCTATAAAAACATTTATAAGAGAGAAATGCAACGGGGGAAATGAATCCCAAAGACCCCTTCATGGCAAGAAGGGAGTGAGTCACTGACAGGGGAGTTCTCAGTAAATATTGGTTGAGTGATTGATTACCCTGGCTCCTAGCACAGGGTTATTACTCAGTGTCAGAATAATGAGCTTTGGGCTTACATGTAGCCAAGTGACTCTGCAGAACTGCGAGGATGGGAAGGCTGAATACGCACCTTCTGGCCATACCTGTGTCTTTGTTGTATTGATGGCAAGGGGCCAGTGCAAGTAAACAGTGGCTAAACTAAGTCCCATGGGGCACCATGATTACCATGGATCTTACTCCAGGCATATTGGGAAATGACTTTACTAGGGATCCAGAGTCCCCGATTTAATACCTATTCTGCCATTGCCTTCCTGTGCAACCTTGGTGAGTCCCTTACTTTCTCTGGCCCTCAGTTTCCTCCTTTGTCAAATGGGGTGGGTTGGATAAGGATCCCCCGGTTGTTCATGCTTGGTGAGCTGTTAGAGCTCCATTGCTTCGACAATAGCATATTTAGCCACTGTACCTTCTCTATGAGATGGATGGGTAGCAAATGAACACCATTTCATTTTACAAGTGAAATACCTGAAGTAGAGTTGCCCATAGGATGCCGTCACCACTTACTGTGCCTTGTAGTTCTTTGTTTCAGTACAGAATCTTGTGTAATTCCTGAGACCTGACAAGCATAGAGCCAAGGGTGAGGCAACTTACACACGTATCACAGGAAACACCAGTTCAGGTGGAGCATGCCAATATGAGAAGCATGTGAGCACCGGAGTCTTGATAGATGTGGGCTTGAATCTCAGTTCTGCCACTTAGTGGCTCTCTGAGCCTCCGTGTCTTCGCTTTTAAATCTGGAAAAAATAATATCTATGTCATAAGGTTAAAGCTAGGCAGTTCACTGAGACAGTTCTGTTACAGCACTTGTTCTGAAAATAAGAATTTGCTCAGTGAGATTGATACATCAGGAAACAATTTGCACATAATGAGAAGTTTGCATTTGCTCGTGTGCAATTTCATCAGTGAGGAACAATAGGCAAATGCAAAAAACTGCACTCAGATAAACTGAACCGTATAGGAATACACAAAATACACACACAGGCACACACCACAAACATCTACTGGCTACCTGTGTTATGAGCCATGCTCATCCACATCTGGTGTTACAACATTCGGTTCAACTTTCCGTACTTTGCAATTACTCATAGCTACAACCCTTTTGACACCTTCCACAAGCCAACTTCAGGTCTTCAGGTAAAATGCCATATTCATTGTAGTATTTGTGTATTTTAAAAGCATTCAACATGTATAAAATGGTGCTACCATTTTTATTAGGTTCCTGCCTTTTTAAAAAATGTGTCACTGATGATGTTTTTGAGTATTGCGCTTCTTCCCCTCACTTCCCCATAAACCCTGCAGGTTTCTTTGCGTGATTTTGCATGGCGTAGTGATATTTAGGACTGTGCATGTTGCACTATAGCAGAACCGACTGTATAATAAAGTGCCTCGTCCAGTGTAAATATTAAATGCCCTCACCTCCTCACTTCCCATCCTCATATAACAGGAAGTAGGAAGGTCCTCGATAGTGACTCTCGATTGTTAGTAAGAGAAACGACTCAAGTTTCATAGGTAGAAAAGAGGGATTAGAAGTCTACAGGAATCTCTCATGGGCTGGGATGTAACTTGGCTTTAAGCAAGTCATAGTTTTGACCTTTGTGAGAAACAGAAAACCCAATTCATACTTGCTGAGACAAAAAGAAAATTTATTGACTTATAACTGAAAAGTTCTCTGGAGATCTTGCTTCCGTCAGAGCTGGATCAAGGAACTCCAGCCATGAGATGTTACCACGACTTTGTTTCCATCTCTCAGCCCTGCGTCTGCTCTGTTGGCACCATTTTCGGGCAGGATTTCTCCTCATGTGAGCAGACGGTGGCCATGGGTCCCTGGTTCACAACCATACACCTTTAAGTCTAGTGGAAAAGGGAGGATGCTTCTTTCTTCTAGTCTCATCTGCTTAAGTCCTGCTATTAACTGGCTTTGATTGGGTCATGTTCCCATTCCTGAAATTATAGTTGTGGCCAGAAGAAGGCGATGCTCGTATTTGTCTAGGCTTAGGTGACATACCCTCCCCAGGAATTGAGGTGTGGTCCGCTCTTATGCAGATGACCTGGACTGGTGGGAGGGGGAAGGTGATGCTCTCAAGTAAATTCCAAGTAAGAATACCTGAGTACAGAAGAATGAATATTGGATAGTATTCAACAACAAAGTTCTACCAAAAGAACCCAAACCAGGGATTTGGAAGCCATTTAGATTCTATTTCCTACTCTGCGCTTCATTTTTTTTCCTTTTCTCCAAAGCCTTTCTTTTCCTGATTTTCTAATCCACACGATCTTCATAATCATAGTACTAGCTGCCAACCCCACACTTCTCAGAAGGGATTAAATATTCCAATTCCAAATTCTAAAGGAGGAGCTCTGACCCAGCTTGGATGAGAAGCCCACTTGCATTCACATCAACAAAGACTCTGGCATGGGGCGGGGGTGATATCCTTTTGTATAAACAGACCGCCAGGGGCCCACCGTTATGTCTACAGGTGGGGCAACCAATAGGAATGGTCATTATGAGTTGGCCAGACTATCCAGTAGGTGTCCATAACAAGGCAGTTCTTCTCAATAAGCTCCAGTACACCTCCATTTTTTTCAGGATCCAAGTCCAAGATGGTTTAGCTTGTAATTGGTAAAGCGAAAGAAACTTGTTAAGATGCCTCAGTCAGAGACCAGTCTTCCTTCACCTGGTCTCAAGTGGTGAAGTGGTCTGCTTGGCTCCCTGGAATCTAGCTGATTTAGCAGGAAGGTGGGGAATGGAGTTGGTGGGGGCAGGGGTGATGAGCACCACTGGCATCTCCTTGTGTATGACCCAACTTCACAGCTTCTGTTTCACCTCCTGGCCCAGCCAGACTTGTTAATGAGCGGCGATGCTGACTCACATCTTATAAAAGTCAGGTCACTGGGATGTTATTTTTTTCTGGGATCAGGAAAAATTGGATCATAGATATTCAGCCTGAGTCCAGGATCAGTGAAATGTGAGAGCAGGAAGTAACTTAAGTTTATTTTTGGGGGAGGGGGACTGCTCGGAGATTGTTTGGTGTGGCAGATTATAATGATAGACCCAATTCTTCACACCTCCCTGTATGTATGCTCTCTTTGTGAATTGCAGTTTCTATCACAGAAGTGATGTCTGTTTCCCCACTTCTTGAATTTGGTCTGGCCTTGTGATTGGCTTCGGCCAATAGAATGTGGTAGGAGTGACTCTGTGCCACTTCTGAGCCTAGAGTTGAAGAGCTCTTGTGTGTTTCTTTTTGCTATCTTGCCCTTCTACCATTGCCAAGAAAATATTCCCAGAGTAGCCTGCTGAAGTATCTGATAAGAGACATGTGAAACAGACCCAGGTCACTCGGTTTCCCCATCTGAGATCATTCTAGATTAGTCAACAGCCAGCCAATCCTGGACATGATGAGTTGAGCTGAGACTGGAACATCTGCCCACCTGATCCCACCCTAAATCACTAATCACAGATTCGGAAGCTAAGTAAATGCCTATTTTTAAGGCTATGGTGTTTTGGGTGGTGGGTTTCTAAAGCAGCATTCTTGTGGTAATA
The DNA here is from genome assembly GCA_004363605.1 of Indri indri. Taxonomy (NCBI): domain Eukaryota; kingdom Metazoa; phylum Chordata; class Mammalia; order Primates; family Indriidae; genus Indri; species Indri indri. Next base: position 11,691 of record RJWJ010015557.1, read on the forward strand.
GATAACTGATATGTTTGGAACAGAATTAATAAATCCATATATTGAGTATCTACTATGCCACAGACACCTTATGTACGTCGGCTTCAGTCTTCCTGACAATACATTTAGGTAGGTTGCATTAGCTCTATTTTCGTAGTTAACTGTGGTGAGGTTAAGTGACTCACAAGGGGTCAACCAGCTAATTAAAACTTGGTTTGAGATAAGAATATAGGTTTATTTCCACTATACCAATCTGCTTACCTCTCTGTGGTATAGCCACACCCGGAATATTATGTTGGCAAATAGCTGATCTTCCAAAGAGCTCAATTAATGTAGTGCATAGGGGACATTCTCATGGATTGCTGTCCTGAGGTTGATTACGTCTTCCTGTACTGCTCAGCTTTAGTACCTTCTACCATAAAGATCTTGGATTTGTTGATAGCATTAAAATAAGATTTAATTGGGCAAAGATTTGAACATACAGTCCACCAAAGAAGGTATACAAATGGTTGATAAGCACAAGAAAAGATGCTCAATATCATTAGTCATCAGGGAAATATATATTAAAACTATAACAAGACATCACCCATTAGAATGGCTAAAATGAAAAAGACTGACAATATCAAGTGATGGTGAAAATGTGACGTAACTAGAATTCTTATATATGGCAGGTGTAAAATAGTATAACAGAAGAGTTGGGCAGTTTTTAAATAGTTTAACCTGCACGTACCACATGACTCATCAATTCCACTCCTAGGTGTTTACTCGAGGTAAACGAAAACATATGTCTACACAAAGACTTGCACACTCATGTTCATAGCAGCTTGGTCAGTGTTTGTCTGAGGCTGGGGGTGGGGGATTAATTAAGGTGGGATCCAGTGGGACTTTCTGGGTGATGGAAATGTTCTATCTCATGATGGTGGTGGTGGGGGGGTACACTGGTGTATAAATTTGTAAAAAAAAAAAAAAAAGTACAATAGAATGGGTGCATTTTTATGTATAAATCATACTTCAACAAGGTTGATTTTCAGGGACTTAAAATTATGTCTTCTGAAAGTCACATGGTTAAGAATTCCTGGGGAATGATGGATGGGGTGACATAATCAGCTTCCTGGAGTTTGGAAGAAAAAACCTCCTACCGTCAAAGACAATTCAGTACCACGGACAGCAGCCCCAGTTCTAAATGAGGTAAAGCAATTCGAATCTGGCAACAGAGTAAGCACTCACTGAAATGCATCTCAAAAAACGCCTTAATAAATGCCTACTACGTGCCAAATATCATGTAAGCCCCTATTTATATGAATTATTTCATTTTAGTCTCACCAACCACTTGTAAATTAAGGACTATTATTATCCTCATTTTGCGGTTGAGAAATCAGGCATTCTCAATGCCATTTGTTAAGTGAAAGGAAAGCAAGGAATAATACAACGCGCACACACTCACACACACAGGGGCTGAACTTTAGAGCGTTAGCCCCAGGTTCTGAAAGGGGAAAGGTCATTCTTGCCTCTCTTGTGCCACCGTGTTCAGCTCTCGGGGCGTTTGAAGGCAGGAGGAGTCAGCAGGCAAGCACGTGTGAGGGCCTGTGTGTAGAAGAACTACAGGTACGTTTCCCCCAGCCTCTGGCAGATTGTTTTTCACATACAAAATTACTTGTCAGGCAGACTTTTTTCTCTCTCTTGGCTCTCACAGTATAGAAACAGCAGTGTTACATAACAGGCATATCAGCGGCGCCGGTTTTACACAGCTCCTCATTAAGGAGCAGAGGGGGAGTAGCAGCAAGGGAGGGTGCAAATTACAGCTAAGGGACCCTCAGACGCTGGGGTTCTGGGAGGGATGGTGGCTGAGAGAAGGGGGCAGAGATGAACTCTTCTTGTGTTAGATGGAGCAAAAGCTGGGAGTCAAACCTGGGGCCCTCACCTGCCGGTATCTCCTTCCATTCATGCGGTTAGCACCAGGGTTCCAGCCCTCATTTCTTTCCTGGACTCTAGAATTAGCCCCCTCGTGGGTCTTCCCTCTTCCAGCTTTTCCTTGCCCAGCCTCTTGATCCTAGAACTTCGTAGAAACGTAGATCTGATTCATTCACCGTCTTCTATCAAATGTGCTAAACACTCCCCCAGACTGAACTTCCTGATGTAGAGCTCGTCATGAACATCGAGGGTCATTCAAAAATCCTCCATCAGTCTCCTTCCTTGCTCCTGTCCACCCTTCTGAACTACTTGCAATCCCTGAAAGCATCATGCTGCGCTGAACTTTGCCTGTGGTCTCTTTAATCATTCTATGGTTTGGCGCCTTTTCTCCTCCTCTCTCCCTTTCCTCCATCTCCTTCAGAGCAATTTGGATAAACTTACTGTGATCCACAAGGTCCTATCTGGCCCCTTTCTTGACCACAGTCTTATCTCATTGTGGTCCGCCCAACTTTCCTCCATTCTATTCCAACCACTCGCTTTTTAAAAGGTCCCCCAATGTGCACCATATTCCTTCCTGCCTCAGAACATTTGCACTTGCAGTTCCCATTGACTGTAGTGCTCTCATCTTTCCCTACAGTTGCCCACTTCACAGTTAATTCTCATATATTCTTCAGATTTCAGCTCTATCAGTTTTCCAGAGAAGTCTTCTCTGACCTTCAATATCACCCTGCATGTTTCTTTAAACACACATACTAAAGATGCAAAATTATATATTTGCTGATGCGATCATTTGTTTATTTTCTCCCCCACTAGACTATAAGCTCCACGAAGGCAAAGACAACATGTCATGTCTATTTTACCCATGACTGAACTGCTAGTGTCTGGCACATCATAGAGGCTCAATAAATAATTGTTGAATGACTCAATGGCTGCCACTAGGTCATCCCCTCAGTAATGCTAGAGAATTCACAATATTCACGATATTAACCATAATGTCACATGGTTCAGTTCACAAGTGACTTTCCCATGCAATGTCTTGTGTGGTTCTACTTGAGATCTCCAAGATTGTCAGGCTAAGGATATTACCCCATTTTTCACATGAGCTTAAGGCTCAGAGAGGCTAAGTGACTTGCACAAGGTCACACAGCTTCAGAACACCCACCTCCAGATTTTTCTATGCTCCCACCCCCAGCTTCATTATTTGCGGGAAGACATGCCAGCCCAATATGTCAATGCCATGGGTTTGTTTATTTCCATAACTCACGGAGGAGGTTGTGAGACTAAGGAGGATGACATATTCAGAGCCCAGAGAAAGATACAGTATAATGGGAGCCCTTATTACATTACCCTTTGGAAGATGAATTGAAGCTGCCAAGCATTTGCCTAAATCAATAAACAGTGTGGCATTAACTAGTGCGAGGCTCATTTTTCCTCTCCAAATGAGGAGCAGTTGGCATACAGGGAATGCACAAACCCCATACACCTGTTCTTTGGCAATGACCGCCAAGAGCAAAAGTTCCATCCAAAGAAAGTGGAATGGAGAGAAAGAGCAATGTGGGCTCTGGAGCCACAGAGACCTCACTTCAGAATCTGGCCCTGACAGTTTCCAGCTGTGTGCCCTGACCTCAATTTCTTAATCTGAAAAATGGGATGATAAGCCATTCTTCACCACGTGCATTGGTGTGCTTGGTTGCTGTCTCCCCTGAGTCCTGCCAACTCTACCTACATAATGTATCTGAGTCTCTTACTTCCTGGCACCATCTTGGTCCAAGTTGCGGTCATCCCCCTGCTGGTGGGCTGCCATAGCCTCCATCCCGATTTCCCTGATTCTGCTTTTGCTTCTTCTACAGTCCACTCTCCACACGACAGCCAGGATTGTTCTTCAAAAGCAAATCAGGTCATGTCACCACTCCACTCGAATCATCCACCTGCAGACTGCCCACAGTGCCCTGCAAGGTGTGTGCTTGATCTGGTCTCTGCCTCCTGTTCCTGCTCTTCTTCCCCTCCTTCCGCCTTTGCTACTCAATTCCAATCACATGGGCCTCTTTTCTACCCCTGAAACACAGGATGCTTGCCCTTAACCCAGGGCCTTTGCACTTGTCACCACTGCCTGGTGTGCTGTTCTCTCTGATGTTTCCAAGACCTTCTCCTCCTTTGTCATTCAGATTTCAGCTCAGTTGCTGCTTCTACCAATGGTCACCTTTTCTAAAAAGCTTCCTGCCCTGCCAGGAAGCTTTCTTTTGCATCTCCCTGTTTAATCTTTTTCATAGCATCAATTACATTCCAAATGATCTCCATCATTTGCATGTTTTCGTGTTTATGGCCTGACTCTCTCATTGGAATACAAATTCAAGAGAGGAGGGATCCCGCCTGTTTCTCCCCCTGCTTTATCACCAGTGCCTTGTGCAATGCCTAATGCACAGGATGCCCCAACAGAATTTTTAAATTAAAAAATATGAAAGGGTCATTCAGTAATGAAAAGCTTCTTTTCCTTCTTCCTATCATACTAAGGTCTGAGGAGCCTTAGGGAGAGATTTTTGGTGCAAGTGGGTAAATAAACATATGGTTTGTAGACAGTCATAAGCAAACATTGTCTGTCTTAAGCTGCCCTGCTGAGCTTTGCAAGCCTTTTTCTAGAGCCAGAAGGACTTTGCTGGCACTTAGAGTGGGAAGCAAGTGTGGAATCCTGAGCCCCACCCAAGTGAACCCCAATCTGGAAATGTGTGCATTTGCTTCAGAGGGGTGCTGCAGCAGATGCAAAGCCCTTCATTCATTCATCCATTCATTCGCTTACCAAGGACCGTGTTGTTGGGGACCGACTCTATGCAGATCTTGGGCTGGGCATGGGGGATGCGGTACTGAACAAAACACGTGAAGCCTCTCCTCCCAACACAGGTCATAGCTGGATGTGCTGTTTTGATGATGATACTTTATCAGAACAGCTTAGTGGTCCACAGGAAGTGTCCAGTCCCCACCCCAAAGAAATTCCCTTTCCTCGCCATTTCCTCCCCGGCCAAATGGAGCCTGCTTATTTAGCCAGCCTGGTCTCTCTCTGTGCCTTGGGCTCCAGTTCCTATCATGACTGTCCCAGACTCCTGCTGTTGGCTCTGCCCTTGGTTTGGCCTGTCCCTGACTCTCTGTTCTGCCTTTAGTCAGGGCTTTTCAACCAGCCTTCCCCCCTCCATCCCCTATTCAATGCCAAACCCTGTCCTCTCTTTGGCTGTTCTATTTATTCCCTGTTGGAGCCAAGTAGCTCCAGATGTGGCGTCTGTAGAACACTGGACACTCTTTCCAGCCATTCCGAGGCTGAGGCTTGCAAACAGGGTGCTGTGTACAGCTCCACCCGATGTATTTTGTGTTGTGAAATCCTGAGGAAGAGTTGGTTTGAAGAACGGGTTCTGTTGTTCTGATGAAGTTTGAAAACCACTGATCTGATCAGATGGGTGCACACACGAGTTCTTCCTTGGTCTGGTAGAATGTGGGAGCAGTGCCTTGGCCAGCAGTTCCCAAACTGTAGAGTGCGCGAGGCTCACTGGGGAAGCTTGATAAAGCACTGATTCCTTGGCCTCTCCTGGATTCCGATTTAGTAGGTCTTTGGTGGGACTCAGGAATCTGCAATTTAAATAAATTCTGGTGTCGCTCCCGGGTAATATCAAGATTTAACACGTTATGACATGAGCACCATCCAGTCATCACAGTATTGGAGCTCCCTCTTCTCCCCATTGCCAAATGTCTGGCTTTGATATTTGGGTTTCTGGCTTGGGAGGGGGTCTAGGGGATTTTGACAGAAGGATTGTAGCAGCTGAGTAATCGTGGGGGGGGGGTGTGGGTATTTAAGGTTCTCAGGGAAGTGGCTGTTACCAATAAGTATGGAGGTGTTTCCATATTTTAATAACTGCTATGAGCGCCTAGCTCTTCCACGGTCTACAGAAGTTGGGTAGAAGGTCTGCAGAGCACAGTGGCCATAAGGAAAACTGGGAATCTTGGACTAGTCTCTGCCTTCATCTCACTCTGAAACTGTGTGTTCATGTTGACTGGCATCTGGAAGGGACTTCTTGCTGCTCCTCAACAAAATGTTGAAACCATGCTTGTGGTTTCTTTCTGCTCGTTGACAGGATTTGTACCTTTGGGAGCTGGGGCATAGGATTAGTGACATGGCAGATGTGCTTTCCCTGTAATGAGTAGGAAATACAATAGCAACTTACCGGACAGAATATAGCTGACCCAAGCTTCCCAAACATAGACACTCTTTGGAAGTATTTCACCAGGCTCTCAATGAATAATGCCTCAATTGTTCTCATCAAAGTCTTCCCAAACCAAGAACGTTTGGTTTCCTCTGAGTTGAGGGTTTAAGATTTTTCGGTAATGGTGATCTTAAGCATGGCTTTGTAGTGATGGTCCTCTGGTGTCCAGCATGCTTGTGGTGGGCACTAAAATGGAGTTTTGTGTTTTAGAAAGGGACTGAGGGAAAGGATGGCCCTCGTTAGGGAGAGTGTCCTTCCCCCACTCTCAAGTTGCATTTTGTTTTATTTCCTTTATAGCTCTATCACAGTCTGAAATGATCTCATTTGCTTAATTGTTCCTAGTCTTTCTCCTCCCACTAAAGTTACATAAGTGCAGGGACCTTTTCCTTGTCCCCCACTGTATCAGTAATGCCTAGAAGCATCCCTGGCACATGGTAGGTGCTCAGGGAATATTTGTGGAATGAATTAACTCAAGGGACATATTAGTTAAGGTCATGCTTGAACGGATAACCACTGGAATTTCAGGGGCTTAATAAAACAGAAATTTTATTTTGCATTCCCAGTAAGTCCAATTGTGTGTTCCTGGATGGCAGTTGGATCGTGGGGGTAGCGTGGGATGCTCCACTCCAGGCAGTCACTCCGGGACCCAGGACGATGAAGGAGCTTCCAGTGTTATCATGTGGCTTTCAAGGTTGACCTGAGCGTCGCTGTCCAGCCAGCAGGCGGTGGGGAGTGGGGAGGGCAGAGAGGGGGCAGATCCTGTGGGAGTCTTAATGGGCCTGTCCTGGAAGTGGGTACATCAGTTCCACCGATATTCCGTCAGCCAGAACTCAGTCACACGGCCACACCTAACTGCAAGGCAGTCTGGGAAACGTTGTCTAGTTGTACACCCGGGAGGAGGGAGGAATGGACTTAGTGAACAGAGAGCTGCCCCCCACCACAGGAGGTGTTTGCAGTTGTTCTAGGATTCCTGAATTGGATTTCAAAATGCTCCTGTCCCTAAGAAGACCCAAAGCTGACATCTCTCCTTCTGCATGGAAACTTAAATTCCTGAGCTTTTCACAGCCTGGACTCACTGTCTCTACAACTTCCTCAGACACTGCACCCTTCCTTGAACAGAGCCATGCATGTTACATTTCAGGGCTTGGCTGTCTTCTCTGCTGAGAATGCCTTATTAGCTTAGACTTATTGAAATTTTACTGAGCGATCCTTTAAGGCCCAGCCTGACGTTCTTTTCTCCAGGATGGCCCCTTGCCATCCGGCCTGGGTGAACCAGTCCCTGCCCCTCAGGGATCCTGCAGCAGCTGGCTCACTTCTCTGCTTAACTTCATTGTGCCTCCCTCTGCCCTTACTTGCTTGCCCACTTTGCTTCCTTCTAGACTGAAAGCATATGTTGTTTCTCTTGGTATTGTGCTCCATAACATAGCCTGGCCAAAGAAATGTATGTCCATGGTCCCTGAATTAAGGTTCTGGTTAGAGTTTGGGATTTTGGAGACTCAAATTATGATTTGTTCTTCAAGGGCAAATCTGAAAGTCCTCTTGAGGGAGGGGGTCCTGGAGGAAGTCTAATTGAGTCCCCCAATTTCAGACAGGTGAGAGTCGAATCCATGTGGCCCTTATGGACACCTGTATGGTAGGAAGAAGTTGGATCCAGAAGACACGGGTTTGAATCTCAGCCCTGCTGCCTACTGGCTGCATGGCCTTGGGCAAGTTATTGAATCTTTCTGGATCTTGGTTTTTCATCCATAAAATGATTGCTTTTTATAAGACAGATGTTTATTGAGTGCCTAATAAGTGCCGGCTATAGAAGAGGAGAGAATGAAGTGGACTTTGACCTTAGAGACTAATGGGCAGCAAGCCAGTGGGGGCTCAGACCCGAAGGTTGGCAAGAGCGGATGAGGACGTTGAGGGAGGATTCTTACGTGGGAAGGCCCAGCGGTGAAAGGGCCCCTGGCTTTGTTGCTCTGGGGATGAAAATGAACCGCAATTTCCCAGTGCGTGAAGAACGCCACACTGGTAGTTCCCAGGATGCATCTTGGGTGTCAGCTAAGTGATCACTGAAAACCCTTAAAACCTTTTTATATACTATTCTCTCTACTTTTTGCATGCTTAAATTTTTCCATCATAAAAAGTCAAATAAAAACTAGAATTTATGTCAATACTTACATTTATTCTCTCTTTGAAAAGCGATGCGAGTATTCCGTGGCGCAGCCCTGTGCGAACGTTAAGTGCATAGATTCCGGAGCTCTGTCACCTCTCCTCCGAATCCCTGCTCTGCCGCTTGCTAGCTCTGTCGCCTCCTGCCAGTGACTTGTGCCTCAGTCTCCTGATCTGTAAGGTGGGGACAATAATGGTACTTACCTCATAGGGTTGTTACAGAGTTTCAACATGTTTGCTGCTATTGGTGGGAGTCATTTAAAGTTTTAAAATGTATTTAAGTCTAAATTGTGAGTCAATATAAAAATGCGAAGCTGATAACGGATAGCTTATTTGAGTACTTACTAAATGCTACATTATTGAATGTTTACTATGAGATCTGTGTTATTAACCCATTTTACAGGTATAGACAGATAAGTAGCTTGGCCAGGGTCACGTAGTTAATGGCAGAGCAAGGATTTCAATGCAGGAATTCTGTCTTTGGAGCCCACGCCACTCACTGACACACCATATGCCTTGGTTAAGTAGTATAGATGGTCCATGAGTCCATGTGAGATTATCCACTCAAGAAATACCTACTGAGCATCTACTAGGTGCTTGGTTCCGTGGAAAAAGCTTGGGTTACAAGGGAGCGCAGTAAATCTCCCGCAGAGCTTCGGCCTGCAGGTGATAAGTCAGTAAACAAAGGCATAAACCAGATAATTTCAGACCCAGATGAGTGCTGTGAAGAAAATAAAGCCGGATAATGGAACAGAGAGTAACTGGAGAGCTTTTGTGGTGCCGACCCCATGGGGGAGGCCGCGCGGCACCTGGGAAGGAAGGTTTTTGTCCTTTCCCCAGCTGTGGCTTGTCTCTCCTGATAAGCCAGACCGTGTCACCATTATGAATTCAATCCAAATTTCAAGACGGTCAGGCCTATTAAGTCAGACCTTCCGACGGGGGTGCAGAGCACAGATTTATTATATGTCAGTGTTTGTTTGAATTTGTAACTCTCTCACAGTGGAATTGAGGAGGCAGGCTCCAAATACCCATCAAAGTCCATTAATTTTTTCCAAATGCAGTAGCGTGTTAATCAGACCTCACCGAGGGGCTGTGGTCCAGAGGCGATACTGATGCAAGACAGATAACTTACCTGCTCCGCTCCCTCCTTTCCCAGGGAGAAGTAGGTTCTCCTCTGTGACTGTGTATTTACTACACAGCCTTCTTGTAGCCAAGATGAATAATGAAGGTAGAATCACAGTTGTGTTTGAGCCAGAAGGGACTTTATTGAGAAAGGCTGTATTTTCTGAACATACATTCAGGTTCTACTGGGGCTGACAAAAGATATTTAAGCTGCTTTTAAGTGGGAGGTGCATTCTGGATATGGGATCCAGACTCCCAGACAGCTGAGTTTTTAAATGGTTTGGGGACTGTGTGACCCAGAGGGCTCCCTGAGCCTGCCCTGGGGAAAACCAAGATGGCTTTTGTTATGGCTCCAAATCATCAGTCTTCTTTTCTCATCTTCCAGAAAACAGGGCTCGGAGAAGCTGTAAATAATCGGTGGTCACATAGTAAGTTATTTAAAGAACCAATACTCCATACCAAGCAGCCAGGGAAAGCTTCATAAAAGGGAACTCGATTGCACCTTCTCCTGCCTAAAGCCCTCCATGGCTCCCCATTGCTCTAACAAGGAAAGTTAAATTCCTTTCTGTAGCCCACAACACCCTGTATGATCTGGTCCTGGTCTATTTTGACTTCTTCTCACTTCTCTCCTCCCTCACTCTTTCCCATCCAGCCATCATGAACTTTTTTTTTTAGCTTCTTGGACATTTTTGTCTCTTTCACCCCCACAAGTCTTTGATAACATTATTTCCTCTGTCTAAAACACTCTACCTCTGTGTCGCCTGGCTGATTTCTGCTCATCTGTTTTGCTTTGGTTGCAGCATCATTGCGTCCATGATGGCTCCCTAGAACCTGCAGGGGTAGGTCTGCTTCTCCTGCTCTGTGTGCCCTTAAACCCCTTACTCCTCAGGCTTCCTGCTCTATCCAGCGCTGGATGCAGAGAACAAATCTGACACACGGTATTCGTTTTGAGGATGATAACTAGTGGGAGGTTCTCTTTCCAGTGGGCCTCATTTGGTATTTTCTAGAAAGATAAACTGAAGAAGACTAGAAGTGTATTCCATGAGAATCTCCCCAACTCCCAACTCTTTTTACTTGCTTTGATTTAATGCTGCTGGGATCAGTGTTTTGATGCTCACTCTGGCAGGTTTCTTGGAGCTTTAATAAATCCTTCTCTGCCCCTTCTTCCCACCATGGGAAGAAGAGAGCCAGCTCACTCCCTGCCCCAGCCAGCAGGCTGCCTGCTCCTCCATCAGTCAGATCTTCAGTCCGTGGTGCCTCATCCACTGTGGAAATAGGGGAATTTCTGGGAGCCTTTAGGGACAGGGTCAGGACCTCCAGCTGTGGCTTCCAATGCTGGAACATATCCAGCCCCAGTTGGTGGCAGATTTGCAGTTTTTATTGCAAACAAACTTTCTTAGGCAGCGGAAGGAAGTTTAGAGCCTGTCTACCTGCCTGGTACTATGCCAAAGGGCTCTGCGAGGTCTGACCCAGGGCATGGGGATTAAGCTTTTTGAAGGTGACTTTCTGGAGGGTACCTGGGTGTCTATAGCATAATGCTTCAGAAAAACAGAAAATATAGAAAATTCCCAATAAGGCCATCTGGACAAAGTGACAAGAGATAAACATCTATCAAGTACCTCCTGGGTACCAAAAACTGTGCTTGATTCTTTACATCTTTGATCTCACTTGAGGTGCACACAACCTGTGGGCTTAATACTACTAATAATATTTAATAATAAAATTGCTGAAGTTTACTGAGCACTTACTATGTCCCAGACTTTATGTTGAGTGCTTAAAATGCACCATCTCATGGGATCATCACCACCTCCCTATAATGTGGAAGTTATTAATGTTCCTTCATGCAGAGAGGCATTGAAACTCAGAGAAGCTGAGAAACATGCACAGGTCGATACCGTGTGGAAGTGGGATTCAAACCCTGCCCAGACTCCAAGACTCATTATTAATTTCAGCATCCAGCATTTCTGCCTTGTGGTTAGCTGAGCTGACCACTGCATCTTCTGAGGCTCTCTGAAGGATATCATCCCAGGAGAAACCTTCCACACCAGGATTTTCTTGGGATGAATTCAGAGGGCTCAGCTTCGAGGTAGAGCATGTCTTCAACATGTGCATGGCATATAACTAATTTCTTATTTGTTTTCCCATACACTCTGTTGTTTTGACAAATGGCATATCTCAAACAAAGGATAATGAAGAAGTAACAAGTCTGATTTTCCATTTTGCATAACTCAAAATCAGATAGGATCATCAGAACTTCTGATCAGCAGGACACAGAGGCCAAGCCCCTATGAAACCTAAAGCAAATCTAGGCATCTCTTGAGCGTGCAATTTCTAGTAAGGCTCTTGAGCCATTGAAATGGATTATGAACTTACAGCATTTTTAAAAAGTACTTTATAGGTGAAGGAATTTAGAAAGGATGCTCCGTTCTAAGTACTCAAGCTTTGCACTTCAAGAAAACTCCACAATGAGTAGAGGTCATGAGATCTAATTGCTCAAATATGTGTAGGTTTTACTGAATAGACCGTTCAGATGCAAATTAACTATTCAATTAAAGGCACGCATCCATTTAATATTTTATTTCTTTTATTATTTATTGATTGAATCTGTCATTCAACTCATTAAACCCTTTAGTCATTCAACAAACGTTTCTGGTCCGGTGTGAGAGGTGCTGGACTCTAGTAAGGGAAAAGTAATTAAAAAAAATCCACTTTCTTGTTCTAGGCTCAGCAGGCACTAGCCATGAGTTATTGGCAAATTTGAAAACTTGAGCTGCCCTTCTAAGTTTTGGTTAGGAGTGTGTGTGTGTATGTGTGTGTGTGTGTGTGTGTGTGTGTGTGTGTGTGTGTGTGTCTAGGGGTGGTGTGTGTGTGTTGATTTTCAGGCTTACTCTTGGTATTTTGCCAGGCGGGTGTCTAGGATTCATGGAAGTTGTTCCACAGCTCAGAGGAAATGAGCAATGTGAATGAGAGACCCTGGCTGTTCTGGGTTAGAAGGTAGCATACCTGGGCTCCGCTTTGGCACCGCTCCTTAGCAACTGCGTTATTTCTGGCAAGCTGAGGAACGTCTTAAGGCTCACTTTCCCCATCTGTCAAATAATCCGGTTGAGGTTGAGCAGATGATCTGGGACTCATTTTATGATTGTTTATCAAGTGCCCAGCCCTGTGTTCTCAGCAGGTGACCACTTCCTTGCTTCTTTTACTCCAGGTTTGAAATGAGGATTCATCAAGAAATGACCTAGTTTAAGTTTCGCTTTTTACATTCTGGGGAGGAAAATGTGTCCTCACCGCTATTTTCCCCACGGAATCCCTGATCGTGGTCAGGGAGCAGGGGACAGTGGGCCTGGCTGCATGGATTGCACCTAAAACGAGAACAGCTCTTGACAGCGTGAATTTCTTCTCTATCCACAGCTTACGTCGTCCCTGTCAAGTGGGGAAAATTAGACAAAGAAAAAATTGCGGAAGAATAATGAGTCCTTTCTTCTTCCTGCTGTTTTATCTCCTAGGGCAGCGCAGTCAAAATGTCTTGGCTTCACCATCCTGTCTTCACTTCAGCATATGCTGCCGGAGGATTCTGACCTTCTGAAATGCTCAAACCGCGGGGTCGGGGGGGATGGCATGGGGAGCAGATTCCACCTCTCTGTGGCTTGGTACCGTGCCTGGAACCCCGCTCCTGGCATTTTTCCTTTGATGTTGTTTTCCCATTTGCCCTTATACTTGTCTTTGTAAGTCTGCAAGGGTGTGGGTTATACATCCTCTCAAAAGGAGAAACAGCTTCTAGGAATTTATCCTAAAGAATTCATCTCGGAGGTGTCAAACTAAATCCCCAACAAAGAGGATGTTACGTAAGGAAGTACTGTGACACCATATCATGAGGATGCAGAGTAACTATTGATATGGAAAGATGCCCGCGATGTACTGTAAGTTTTTAAAAAGCACGGTTAGAAAATCATATGAATACTATGGTCCTACTAGTGATGTTGATAGAGATATGGACATATTCATATATAACAGAATATTAATTAATATAAATTAACTTCTGGATAGAGATGGACGAATTTAATTTTTTCCCTTTTTTTTTAACTTGTCCATAGTTTTTAAATTTTTATAGTACACATTTATTATAAATATAATAAAAATGCAGTAACTATTGTCTTAGAATCTAAACAGGGAGACCAGGGCATGGAGAAGTCACCTGTCTCTCCTTGGTTCTCAACATGCCGGGAACAGATTAGAACAGTCTTTCTGCTTCCACGCTCAAGCTGTTTGTCTGTGACATCCTGTCTCCTGAAGATTCAGAAAGGAAAATCCCGATGTTAAGTATGCCCCCATGGGTAAACCCCCGTGTGGAGAATCAACATCACCGTGTGCTCTGGAGTTCTTGGCTGTGTGACTTTGGGCCTCAGTTTTGTCATCGGAACAATGAGGTTAATAATAATTCCCATCTCGGAGGGTGGGTGTGAGGATTCCAGGAGATGGTGCCTTTGCACAGTGCTTCACATAGAGCACGTACTGGATACGTAAGGACTGCTGCTGGGTGGCCCTCCCTGCTTCAGTTCAGGGTCCAGAAAACACGGCCACTCTAACTACCCACCTTCTCATCCACCTGCTTTTACTTTGTGTTTTTAATTTTTTAGTTCGCGGGAGTTTAGTAGCATGAGCAACCGTTACGCTAGGGCAAGAGAATTTAAACAAACCAGTGAGCAAACAAAAGTGAACGTTGGCAGCCGGCCCACCCTTCCGGAGAGAAGAGACCGCCTTGAATCAGAGCCCAATTTGCTCTCAATCATTCTCCCTTATAGTTTTTGTGTTTTTGAAACATTTTAAAAATTTTAATACAGCCTTCAAATCCCCAAGGACGACCAAATAAATCTAGCTTACCCATAGATGGTGTTCATAGAAACCCCCAGTCATTAAAACATAATAATCCAAAAAAAAGGAAAAAAGAAACAAGTAACATGATGTCAAACTACAAGTTAAAATCCAGACACTTCCATTAGTGATTTAGAGATATTTCCCCCCCCTCTTTCTGAATATACTTCTGCGCTGTGGAAATGAAATAGTTTTTCTGTAATAACTCTTGGTGAACATGTTACCTGAACAGTTTGGCTCTAAAGATGATTAAAGGTTGCATATGAGGAAGCAAAGAAGTAAGGCCAGGGAGCCCTGTTGTTGGGCACTGTCTTGTGAGAACTCTACAAATAGTCATTATTAGGAGAGATTCCTCCCTCGTCCCACCTCAGGTGATGAGTAGTGAATCGACCACATCTCTTAAACACTCAGGGCTGCCAATTGCACTGAAATAATTGAGTCTTGAGCCCAATCTACGGCAAAAGTACAACTGACTGACAGACACTTTGTAAAACTCTATTCATATGAGTTCACCCAACTGAGAAATCCATATGGCTCCAAGTTGCTGAGGAGTCGTTTCTGTTTTCCTGGATTAAGTTAAATGTCTTTAACCATATGTTGTTCTTTTCCAGTGGCAGCCAAACCTCAAACATACTCAGGGAAGAAATAGATTGTTTTTAAAATGCCCCCTTGGCTGGCCCCTGTACAAGGCAGGTATTTGGGCCTCCCGGAAATCCTTAACGTGGGTGTGGTTATTCTCATTTTTGGCTGGGAAAACTGAGGCTCCGAGAATTTGAGTTCTTACTCAGGTTGACACAACCATTAGACGCCAAGACATCCTTTTATCGGGGTTTCGTACGGAGCAGAGCAGCTCCCTCGCTGCGATCTGTTGAACGTTGGCCCTCGACACAGGGTTTGCCAAGACATCCTTTTAGAACCCCTTTTGTCGCTTCTCCTTGTATCCAGTCCTCATCAAGCGCTGGCGTCTCCCCTCCACAATGTATTTGATATCGGATCACCTCTTTGCATCTCTGTTACCTCCAGCGTGGCCCAAGACTCCATCATAAGTCACCTGGGCTCTAGCCAGAGCCTCTAACAGGTTTCCCTTCGGCTGTGCTAACCCCTTACAATCCAATCTCTATAAATAAGTCCAACAGTTCACTTTAAAAATGTGAATCAGGCTGTATCCTTCCATTATGGCTCTCATCCAGAGGTTTTCCCCTCCACTTGCATTAAAATCTGGACTTTCCCCCATCGCTTCCCTCCCTGACTTCACCTGGCCTGGTTTCCCGTCCCTGTACTCAGATCTCCCTGATCCTCCTTCGTGCAGCTTAAATGCACCCAGCTCATTCCTGCCTGAGTGACCACACGTTTCCACTTGCGTTTCGTTCTGCCTGGAACGCGCTGCCTCCAGGTGTCGGACGTGGCTTTCTGGTCCAGGTCTCGGGTCCAAGACAATCCCAGCCGGAAATGCCTCACCTCTTCACCCCTAGCCACTCTCTGTCATATCACCTACTTTATTTTCTTTGAAGCCTGTATCAGTCCCTGACATTGTTTTGTTTACATGCCAATTTGCTTATTCGTAAAGTCTTCCCTATTCTAATGTAACTTCCACGAGGCGAGAAACCATAGCTGTGTGTTTCCCGCACATAAAACCACACCTGGCACTTGGTTCAAACACTGGCCTTAAACAAACCACCTAAAGAGCCTCAGTTTCGTCATCTATAGAAATGGGGATAATGATTATCTTTGCCCTGTAAGTTGGGTGTGAGGATGAAATAGGAACAACCTGCGCAGAGCCCGCTGTCCGTTCAGCACCTGTGTGCTGCTGGCCCTCAATGAATGTGACTCTCTTCCTTTCCCTTCCACATTCTTGTGTGGCATTGAAATTTCCTGAGCAGCAAATGATGGCTGTTCTATTTTAAACTTCCCGATATTTCTGGGAACCAAGGAGGCTTGTAAGTCATTTGACTACACACACAGCCATGGAAATTCTTATTGGTGAATCAAGGAGATTGTCTTTAACTTTCCATCATAACCTCCCTTTAAAAATAGCTGACAAATTTGACTTATTTTCAGGGCAACAGTGGCATTTTGCTAAGGGGGTTTATGAAACTCCTCTGGAGATGGTTGATAAAAAGGCAAATAATGAATTACCTGGTATGGAGAAGATTTAGACTTGCCTTGAGGCAGATACTTGGAATAGAGAGAAACCTGGAATGTGGGCTGCCTCTCTCTGGCCTCTGTCTGCACCTCCAGCTTCCTCTTGAGCTGTGTCCACCTCATGCTCTGCCTTCTAGCCACACTGACCTCCTTTCAGTGCTTGGAATTTTCCATGCTCCCTCCTGCCACAGGGGTGTTGCACATGCTATTCCTGCTGGTTCACTCCTCTTTCTAGTCTAACCCTGGTTAATTTTTACTTGTCCTTCCAATTTCTATTTATATGGCTCTTCCATGGGAAAACCTTCACTGATGTTTCCAAATCAAATCCCTTTGTCTTTCACTTTCAGAGTGTCCCAAGTTTGCATTTATGTATATCATTGCTAAATGAATAGGCCTCCCCCCAATTTGGCCATCATCAAATAATAATAGCTCATACTTTGAGATTTTCTTCTGTTCTAAGAACTTCAGTTGTATTAGTTTATATAATCCATGCAAAAACCTTATGAGGTATGTGCTATGATTATGCCCATTTTATAGATGGGGGAGACTGAGTCACACAACAGGTAAGTGATTTACTCAAGAGCATGCTTCAAGTAAATAAAACTGGCATTAGAACTCAGGCGTCCTTGTTCTGGAGTCTGCACTCTTAACTGCTCTGTTGTTTTGTTCCTTTAAAGCTCAGTGGGAGCAATAATCATGTCGATTTTTGCTCCTCACTGTCTCCCGGTTCTAGCAGGGGAACTCATCCATAGCAGATTCCACCTATATATTTGGGGGATGAATGCATGGCTCCTTCTCTCTCCTTCTGTACCCCAAGGCCTCTGTTTCCTTACAGCCTTGGTGATGATCATGGGAAAGTCTCTTGGCTCTCACAGTGTGAATTCCAGCTTCAAGAAAACTGTAGTGCAACTTTGTCAGACCCATTGAAGAATGAGCCAGCATCTCACTCTGGTTTACAAGAGCTGAGCAGATTCTAAATTCTCCCTCCATGCCCACTCACCCTGCTTCCTTCATAGCACTCTGGAGGCTGTGTGCCACCCAGAGAAACACTGAAATGCATTCCAGGGCAACAGAGAAGTCCCCAGAATTACCAAGGACGCAGCAAAGTTGATGTTCTGTTACTCATTACTCAACTAAGATTTTTTTTTTTTTTCAAAAAATTCTTGTGCTTAGCTGAGAGTGGCTGAACAAACTACTGACTTTGCTTGGTAAGGAGCCCTTGCTAAGTGGGGCCCCCAGGGAAGTTGCCAACCAGACTCACAGACTCTTGCTGATGCCACAACACGTGGTTTTCATGATGCTTGGGACACAGATGTGCACACAGGGTGGCAGATCTGTCTCTCTCAGTAGACCGTGAACTCTAAGAGGCAGAGGCTCAGCATGGAGTCCCCAGGCACATTTCAGGGCCTGACACATAGCAGGTGCTCAGGAAATGTTGGCTTAATGAACGTAGGAGATAGAGGAGTCATATGCTTAAAGGGCTCAACTCTGAATTCTTTATACCAGGGCAGCAGAAGAGCGGAGAAAGCACGTGTGCATTGTGTCACACTAATCGACAGAAGTGTGTTGGGGATGTGCACTTTGATCCCAGAGCATTGGTAGAATTTTACAGTATGGAGGCAAATCAGACTTTGTCTAAGGAAGAGTCCAGGCACTTCCTGAAGGCAAGGAAATAAAGTTCCACTCCCAAAATCCACTTCTCCAGGATAGTGGGATCTGTGTTGGTTCATCGTGTTGGAATCACCTACAGACATCAAGGCCAGACGTGTAGACCACACTAGGTGGTGGAGGGGCGTATACAACGAAGAGAAGACTAGATCAACATCGGCTATGGGATGGCAGAATTGGATGGGTAATAAATAGCATGCTCTGGGACCAGACTGCCTGAGCTCAAATCTAGGGTCTGCCCCTTAGGAGCTCTCATCTCTCTGTGCCTCAGTTGCCTTCACTGTAAAATATGCCTTCTGCCTTGTGTTGTGGTGAGGGTTCAGTGAATTGCTATATGCAGGTGCTTAGAAGACTGCCAGATACAGCAGTCCGTGAGTGCTGCGTAGGCATTGGCTTAGTAGGGTGGGGAAGGGGCACTTGAATTCACCCAACGAAGCATTCTTTTTCTGGACTGGTTAACACCCCAGTATTGTCAGGAAGAAGTGAGAGAAAGTAGACACAGGGAGGTGTGGGGAGACAGTGAGTCTGGCAGGTTTGTAAGTTTAGGTTGAAGACAGGCTCTGGGGGACGTTAGCCATGAGGTTGGCACACACAGCTAGGGCCGTATGGGGCTTCCCCTAAGGCTCAGAGGGCCAGCCCTCCAGCTGTGGCAGCCCCCAGGGAGCCAAACAAGAGAACGTTCGTGGACTTGAGCTAACCTTGCCTTCCACCAGACAGCCCTGCACGGGGCGCGACTCTCACTCATGGAAGGCAAGTGCCCTGTTCGTTCTTAGGATCCAGTAAGTTTAGGAGGGAATGTTTTCAAGGTAAAGAGTCCTGGATTCACTGTATCCTAATTGCCAGGGAGGTTTATTAAAATGCAGATTCTTAGGCATAGCAGGTCTGTGATTTATCACAGACTCATTGAATCTGATTTTGGGCAGAGCCCAGGAGTCTGTGTTTGAAATATATTCCCAAGGAGAGCTGATACATTACGCAGTTTGAGAACTGCTGCTCTAAATTAGTGATTCTTGTGCAAGAGTGCACCTCAAAAATGCCTGGGGAGCTGCTTCCACATATAAATGTGACTATCTTTCCCCCTAGAGGTTCTGGTACAGCAGGGCTGAGTGTGGGACAGGGCCCAGGCAGATGAATTTTGTAAAAAAAAAACAAAACAAAACAAAAAAAACTTCGTCAGTGATTGAGTGAATAACGACTTGCTTGTTGCCTGATCAGAACTGGACCTGACAGCTTATTTAAAATTCAGGTTCCCAGGCCTGGCCCTAAAGTTACTGAATTTGCCTCTATGGGGAAGGAGTGATTCTCACCATCAGCCAAGTTGGGGACACAGGGTATTATTTCCTGTGGCTCTTATTACTTAGGGACTTCCTGGTGGTTACAGCAAGGGGAACCCATGTCAACAAGCGCTTGCTGCTATGCCCAGCCCTGAGCCATGAGGCATGTTACCCTCCTTCCTTCACTTACTCCCACAACTCCCATAATAAGTGTTCATTATTGTCCCAGTTTATAGACGACCAAAGTGAGGCCTAGGGAGGAATGCTCTGATACTGGGAAGTGGCCGATCTGGGAATGAAATGACAAAGCCTCAACAATCTTCTTCTAAGCTTTCACTCCAAGCCCGATATAGCTGCAAGTATAATCTTGAAGGGATGGGTGATTGAAAGAATTTGCACGTGCTCAGGGCTGCCATCCATGGTGCAGGCTGCATGTCGTTGGTCAGGGTATGTGTGTCGGGCGGAGGTGTCTCCAGCAGATAAGGACCCAGGCAGCACCAGTACATGTAGCACCACTGCCAACGAACCAAGCAGCTGACCAACAGGGATGCATAGTTCTAGACCATTTATTTGGCCAAAGCATTTGATGGGCGTGTGGACATCTGGGAAGGTGTTTCCACATCTATTTCCTGTATTAATCAATCAAACGTTCTTAGAGGTCACGTGATGGGTTGTGTCTCCTCCACCAAATTCCTATGTTGAAGCCTCAGCCCTCAGCCCCCAGCCCCCAGCACCTCGGAATGTGGTCTTATTTGGAGACAAGGTTGTTATAGACATAAGTCAAGTTAAAGTGAGGTCATTAGGGTGGCCCCCAATCCAGTGTTTTTACAAAAGGAGAAATTTAGACAAAGAAAAGATGGCGTGAAGAGACACAGGGAGAAGACAGCCATCGACAAGCCAGGGAGAGAGGCCCCAGAAAGAATCAAACCCGCCGACACTTTGACATTAGACTGTGAGTCAATGCATTTCTGTTGTTGAAGGCACCAAGTATGTGCCCCTTTGGTATCGCGGCCTTAACAAGCCAATACAGGCAGTAATTCCTATTATTAGCCTCGTTTTACAGGTGAGGTAACAAGGATTCAGGAAGGTCGTGACCTTTTCCAGGGGTCACATGACAGTTAAGTGCAGGTCGTCACACCAAACCCATGACGGGCCCGACTCCAAGATTCCAGTGCCTGCTACTGTCTCGCTGTGCCCTGCTGTGGCCACATCATTTAGGCAGGACGGGCATCATCCCTGTGAACACCACGTTGATTTCCTTTCCTCTCCTTCCTGGACGGAAGCTGCTGGGGAGGAAGGTCGTATTGGCCAAACTGTCTCTAGAATGCATGCTTGGCTTTGCAAGGAGCAGATGGAGATGAGATCCTTTACTCTGTGTCTTATCAGCTGGAGGCCATGAGGAAGGTTCCTTCACCTCTCTCTGGGCCTCAGTTTCCTGCTCTGAGAAGTGGGGAGATGGGTACTGATCATAGAGAGTGATGGTGGAGATTGGATGAAACGGTGCCCAGAAACAGCCTAGCACAGTGCTGGGCATAACAAGGCCTTTCGGTTCCAATGTTTCTATCCCCAGCGGGGCCAAGGGAACTGGCATAGAGGAAAGGCAGGGCTTGGTTATCACCCTGCCACTTGCAAGCGAATCCTTGTCATACATAGTAAACACAGGCATGCTTTTGCAGCCCTGCGCACGGGGCCTGCTACGGCTACAGGCAAGACCCACTCGAATAGGTTTCTGAAGCTTTTGCATATGCTCCGTGCTACAGCCAGAGATATAAATATGCCTCACACACAGCGTTAAAAGAATCATTCCGCAGCCTACACAGATGTCAAAATAATAACAGGATGATGTTAGGCAAGGAAATATTTTTGATGACTATTCCCCCATCTAGAGTTATATAATACTTTTTTTGGGGGGGGGGTTGTTATTGTTGTTAAGGGAAGTAATCTGAAGGTGGTGAGTTTGCAGGTCTAAGACTGTTCGATATCAGCAAAACCTTTGAACTTGGCTTTGTCTGGGTTAAAGAGAACTCGGGTAAAAGGCCACTTTGGAGAATGCTTCAGGGACAGGCAAGATGCTGCTGGACTGGGGGTGCCCATGGACTCAGCACATTTCTCGGGGGCTTAGTGTATGCAGGGCACTGTGGCTCGGTGCTGGGGAGATGGATGGCACAGCTCCTGTCCGCTGGAACTCGCAGTCCATTACAGAAAGGCAGCCCCAACCCAAGTAACCAGCCACAGGATAAAATCATAGCAAGTTGTGATTTCTGCTGTAAAAGAAATAAACAAAAGGGTGAGAGAATGAAAGAAATGGGAAATAAATTATAGGGTAGCATTTAAGCCAAGACTCAAAGGATAAAAAAGATCGAGCCCTCGAACCGTGGAGGAAGGGGCATTCCACGTAGGCAGAAGAACCTGGACAAGGTTTAAGACAGTTAGATGTCAGCAAAACCTTTGGAAAGAGCTCAGTGTGCAAGGAGAGAAGGCCAGCGGGGCTAGACTTGAGAGAGGCAGGGGGCAGGGAAGGGAAGTGCCCCGTTAAGTGCCAGCGCTGATTATTTTTAATATCCTAAGTCTTTTGCAGAGAGGGCTGCTGAATAATGGACAGGACGCCCAGATAAATTTGAATTTCAGAGAAATAACAGATAACATTTTAGCCTAGTATGTCGCAAATATTGCATGGGATTTATACTAAAAAAGAAAAAAAAAGTCCATTGTTTATCCGAAATTCAAATTTAACTGGGAGACCTGTATTTTTATTTGCCAATTCTGATAACCCTAGCTATAGTGATCAACTAATTCCGTGCATACTGGGAAGATAGCAGAGGTGTTCAGATAAATCTTATGGGCAAAGATGATGGTTTGCATTGTACCTGCAAGTTCTATGGAGTAAAACAATGACTACGGGTCTAGGTACAACCTGCTGTGTGACCTAGAGAGGATCGCTTAACCTCTCTGTGTCCCGGCTACCACAGCTAAGAAATGGGGATCCTATTTTGGGTCCTGAGTACTTCAATAGGTTTTGCTGAGGTTTCAATTGCAGAATATTTGCTAAAGTGCTGCAAAAAGTGCTGTAAAAAGTACTGGGGTTTTGATTATTTGAGGGCACGAGTTATCATGGCACTTATGAGCCCTGAGACCAGGCTACTCAGAGGCATTGCTGGGAGGAAGGTAGGGAGAGCATTACTGACTTTTTCTTTTGCCCCAGGCTCTGATTTGGGTCGGCAGAGTACACTTGCTGATTCTGTCTTTATTTAGAATTTTGAGACTTTGTTCAACATGGATTTTTGGAATCATTTTGATTTTTTAAAACCCGTTGATTAAAATACTATTTACCTTGATGACTGAGTTTCTCAGTAGCCCCTGATTTTGTGCACCCAAGGAGAGGAGAGCGGCTCATCAGCTTCACCCTGGTCTTGGCTCCTGATGGAGAGGCCACAGTATCGGGGGCCAGACACACTTGCCCAGGTGTGCTTTCAGACCCACTCTTGACTGGCTGAGTGACCCTGTCTCAGTTTCTTTATCTGTAAAACAGGTTTCACAGAAGCACGTATCTCAAAGTTGGTTGTAACCTTAAATGGAAAAAAAAAAAAATCCGTATCATATACCTAGGCTCGTGCGTGGCGTTTACAAAGTGCTCAAAGCATGTTGGCCATCACCCTTGTTATCTTGGAACCTCAGTTTCCTCATCTGTAAAGTGGGGACAACATTAACTTCTACCTCTGTGTGCTCTATGGGGCATCAATCAAATAATTATGCAGAATATCTATCCAAGTGCTGGGCCCTCCAGCATCCTCATCTTTCCTCACCCCAGGGAAGCAGGTTATTTGTATTTGCCGTGCATTTTTATCTGTACCTCACCACTTTGCGGCAAGGACCAGCGGTGGCATCTAAGCAAGGGCGCACATGCCGTAAAGGCTGTAACAGAGACATAGACGATTGGGACCTTCAAACAGAAGCACATGGAGATGTGCCAACCGGGAGACCGGAAGTGCGGAATAGCCTGAGCTTTCTTGCACCAGGAAAAAGCAGGGCTTTCCCCAGACCCCGGTCTTTGGGTAGCCCTAACCCATGCTGACAGTCTGCCCGGCCCCACCCTGGCCCCTGGCTCTGCCCTGCCCGGGATGTACTTTCGAGGCTTGCTGGCCGAGGCAGGCTTTGTGTCAGCTCCCGGGGGTTGTGGCCCTTCTGCTACCTCTCCGGAGCCACGTCATTGTCTCCACCTCTTATTTCCTGTATTTTGACCTTTTTTTCTTTTTAGAGATGGTGGTCTCGCTATGTTTTCCAGGCTCGAATTCCTGGGCTCAAACCATTCTCCTGCTTCAGCTTCCTGAGTTATTTTGACTTTTGACTAAACTGCTGCTGCTGAGAGCTGTGCCAGGTCTCAGTCATTCATTTATTCTGTCAACAAATACTTATGAGCACCTACTGTGTGCTAGGTGCTTCTCTAGATGCTGGGGATACGGCAGCAAATGAACAGAGACAGATCTCCACATTTAGGGAGCTTCTCTTCTCCTTAAGTAGGTGCGCAAGACGCAAGAGAGCAGATGAGTGAGCAAGACAGCTCCGAATACAGTGGTCCCTAAACCGAACAGAGCTGGGGAGAGAGCGGTGGGGGAAGACAGTACTTAGATGAGCAGCAGCCCCACTGTGGGGTGATATTTGGGCTGAGACCTGATGGACTGCAAACTGTATCTCTCCTTTGAGCTTTGTGTCTTCATCCGTGACATGGGGTAAATAAAAGTCTCTACCTCTCAGCAGGATGGTGAGGAGTAGCCACTTGGCTTAACGTGGTCAGTCTGACCTTAGCTTAAGATGTCTTGCCTTTATCTCCCCTATGTTTCTCAGACCATGGTCCTTGTCTAACAGGGGTGCCAGTTATATCTGCTTTTCACCTTTCTACTTTGACCTTCTTCTTGTGCTCTGTGACCTCACTTTATCACT
>RJWJ010015558.1:0-35951 GCA_004363605.1 Indri indri
CTCACAGCGCCAGGCAGGAGGTGCAGACCCGGGTTAGCCAAAGCCTGGCTGCTTCTCACTAGGTTTGGGGGCAGGACCCCCACCTCCAGGTTGTGTCCTCAATGGCAAAAGAGGGCAGAGATCGAGGCCTGGCAGGCTGAGAAGTCTGAGAAGGGACAGCCATGAGACCCTTCCACCTGCCCTCCCCCTGCCCAGCTGCACACGCCGGTGGGGCGCAGTCAGGTGGGCACAGGCTGACCGACTGGCCCTGCCCACCCCCCCCCGCTCCTCCCAGGGGCTGGGCACCAGCTAAGGCCTCCAGCCTGGGCACCCCAGGGGAGCGGGGGTCCCTGGACCTGTCTGGGGCCCTGAGGAACGGAGCTCAGGTCTCTGCCCACCGACCCGCCCCAGCCCTGTGAAGCCTCCAAGGCTCCCGGGAGACTCAGGCCACCCTCTTCTGTGCACAGCTCCCCCACTTCTCTCCCATCACAGCCTCACTGCAGCCCCCCGGGCTGGAGGGGACGCCCCCTTCAGAGTTCCCTGAACCCGCAGCACCCCCAGCCACCCTCGGCAAGCGCGACAGACCCAGCCCAGGCCAGGGGGGCAGAGCTGGCCGCCCAGCCCCGGCTCGAGGCTGTGGGTGTTTTTCACAGGCCGGTTCATTTGGCTCAAGCCGCCAGTTCTTCCCGAAGGTACCAGGACGGGCAGACCTCGCCCGCCAACTCCCATCCCTTCCCCAGACCCGGAGACACTCCTGGGGACCAGGCTGCCCCAGAGGGGCCAGAGTCCAGGAGACTGGTTCTGGCCACTGCCTTGGCCACGTTTGTTTCTGCCACCTGCCTGCCCAGGGACGTCACACCATCCCCATGGCACCGTCACCCATGGGCCGATTGGCCTTGCCCAGTCCCATCGCAGCCCTGGGTCCCCCAGGAAAGGAGGGGCTCCCAGCAGGTACAGCCCTTCCCTCTCAGATCCAGACACCCACAGGCCATGCCCCAGGGCCGTGCGCCTGCTGCCCCTGCCCAGAGAGCAGGTCCTGGGGGGCCTTGCGAGGAGCGGCCAGGCAGGGCCTGCAGGGTGGTCTGGGGCAGAGGGAGCCCCGGCACCCGCCACCCTAGCGTCCACACCGCAATGGCTTCACTAGACACAAGACCCCCCTCTCGTGCAGACCCGGAGCCTGCAGCCTCTCTGGGCTCCCATGGGTGGTTTCTTTACGGGCGTCAGCCCAGCCCACACAGCGGACACCCGGGCCAGGAAGAGCTGCCTGTCGGGCGGGTCTGGGTGGAATTTCAGGAGCTGCAGCTCAGCCCCTTCCTGGCCCTCCTTGGCCCGACCTGCCGCAGCCTGGGCCCACGGAGGACCCAGTTCAGAGTCTTGCCTCCCGGGGCCCCTCAGCAGGGTGAGGCCATTGCAGCCGGTCACTCCAGGGCCACCGGGGGAACACGTCCCAGCCCCCACTTCCCCAGGCAGGTGGTATGATCTCTTTGAGCCTCAGTTTCCCCATCTGGAGAGTGGGTTCCTCAGGGTTTCATCAAGATTAGATGCTCAATCCTGAAACTGACAGCGTACGCAGAGCTCGGGAAGTGGGGCTGGAATCATCACTGATCCTGGCCACGTGACCCGCGCCCCGGCTCGAGCCCTGCTCTCCTTGGCCAGGAGTTTGAGACCAGCCTGGGCAAAATAACAAGACCCTATCACTACAAAAAAATTTTTAAAAAATTAGCTGAGCATGGTGGTATGGTGCCTGCAGTCCCAGCTACTCAGGAGACTGAGGCAGGAGGATCGCTTGAGCCCAGGAGTTCAAGGTCGCAGTGAGCTGGGATCGCATCACTGCACTCCAGCCTGGGTGACAGAGCGAGAACTTGTCTCAAAAAACAAAGAGAAAATGCAAAATGGATTGTGTCCTCATCCCTGTGTGACCTGCTGGGGCCTGGCCACAGTGAGGCCTTGGGCGTGGTTTGAGCAGACGCGTGCATCTGAATGGGGCGATGGCAGAGCTGCAGCTGTGAGAGTGCGCCCCGGGGGCCAGGGAGGCCCGGGAGGGGCTGGCTCAGTGGTCCGTGTAGCACCAGGGTGCAGTGGTCATGGGCATGTACACACTGCCCCGGCAGGACAGAACACGGCCTGACCGTGTGGGAACCCGCTCTGTGCAGAGGTCAGCCGCAGAGGCCAACGGGCCCACAGAGGCCCAGCTGCCTGCTCAGCGGCCCAGCTGGGGGCCAGTCTGAGCGGGAGGCGGAAGGGAGGGCCACCACGGTCCCCAGGCTCAGTCCTCTCAGCCTCATGCCCAGGCTCTCCCCAAGTCATGGCAAGCTGGGACAGGCCCCAGGGTCCCCAGGCCCAGCCTACAAGGACTCTGTGTCCCCTTAATTCTGGCCTCAGGCTGTGGGGTCCAGGTGTCCACGGCCGACCAAGCCCCTCCCGGGACCTGTGCACAGGGAGGGCAGGCGGGCAGGGGGGCCGTGGCCAGCCGCCCCTCTGTGGACTGAGTCCTGTCCTTCCGGGACAGGAAGTGTCTCAATACAGAGCGACATCCTTGGGCAGACAAGGGCCAGTGCGTTTGTGCGTGTGTCGGTGTGTGTCAGTCTATGTGTCCATATGTCTGCATGTGTCTGTGCCCGCATGTATCTGTGTGTATCTATGACTGTGCGTGTCCATGTGCATTTGTGTGTCCACGTGTCTGAGCATCCATGTCTGCATGTCCATGTCTGTGTATCTGTGTCATTGTGTGTGTATGCGTGAGTGTGCACATCTGCGTGTCTATGTGTCTGTGTTTGTGTGCGTGTGCGTTGTATGTGTGCATGTGTCTGTGCACGTGCCTGTGTGTTATATATCCACGTGTGGTGTACGCATGTGTGATGGTGCGCATGTGTGCGCATGCATATGTGTGTGTGTGTGTGTGTGTGTGTGTGTGTGTGTATACCTGCCATCTCTCTGTGTGTGTATGTGTTGCCCTTGGTGAGTAGGATCCTGAACCCTCACACCACACTATCTGTACCTGCCTGTGGGTTCCAGGTCCTGCAGCCCAACCTCGGCGGGGCAGCACCGTTTGGGCTCTGCCCACACAGGCCACGCACCTCCTGTGCTGGGCTCTGCAGCCCACGGTTCCTTCCTAAGCCGACCTCTCCCCACGTCCTCCCCTACAGGCTGGAAACAGAGGGCAGGAGGGGTCCCCGCACCCCAGCAGCAGGGCCGGGGCCATGGAGAGCTTCACGGAGTCGCTGAACAGGCTGAAGGAGACCCACGAGAAGGAGGTCCTGGGTGAGTGGCCGGGGCCAGGCATTGGGCTGGGGGAGTCCACAGCCCTCACCCCCACAGGTGGCCCCGAGGGCCCGGACAGGCCAGGGCCCTCCCGAATGTCACATCCGACTTTCACAAGTCTGGGGCACCCCCCTTTCTGGCCCAGGATGGGACATCCTGAGCCGAGGCCCAGAGCTGCACAGTGGGCCCTGCCGAACGCTGCCCTCCTGCTGGAGGGTCCGCAGACCACGGCTCCAGGGTGTGGCCCCAAGGGGGCACACTCCAAGGTTGCCACCCACACCGCATGGCTCCTGCCACGCCCAGCAAGTCCCTGCCATGTCGTCCCAGAGGCTTGGCCTGCAGCCAGGCAGAAAAGAGAGCTGGCAGCCCCAGCCTGGGGACCCCCTCACCCAGGTCAGGGCCTCGGCACCTCCTAGCAGAGGCTGCCACTTCCAGGAACAAGAGCCCGTGGCTCCTGGGACCCGTCCAGAACATTTCGAGGCACAGAACTGAAGTTCTCTTCCCCCAGGATCTGCCCCAGGCCTCACACTCCTGTCCAATTCCCCCACAGGGACAGGGCTGCAGCCCCCTCCAACCGCCCACTCCAGGGTCAGGGCCAGCTCCTCCCTGGTCCCTTTCCAAAGAGCACCCACGCCCACCCAGGGTCCAAAGGTCCTGTGGCTGCTTCCTGAGCAACTGAGAGAGGTGGGGCTGCTTGGGTGAGACCCCACGCCTCCCCCAGCCCCAGGCTAGCCCAGCCGAGCCAGACCCCCAAGATGGAGCAAGGAGAGGTCTGCCCCACAGCCCTTCATTCCGACAGCAGCTGCACCCCAAGCCCCTCTCAGCATCTCTGCCCTTCCCAGCGGCTGGTCACTTCTAGTGCCGGGGTCCCCACCAACCTCCCAGCAGATGCCAGAGCCAGAGACCCCAGGGGAGGGAGAGACACTGGGCACAGGCTACAGGGTCTCGGGCAGCCCCAGAGACTGGGCAGAAGCCGAGGCCGGAGCGCGCAGCAGCAGGAGGGCACAGATGGGGCCCCACGTGGCAGCCGGGGCAGGGGGTGCTGCAGGCCGAGGGGGCCTCGGGGCCTGACCTCCCGCCCCTCTGCTCGCTCCGCCAGGCCTGCAGAACAAGCTTCTGGAACTGAACTCAGAGAGGTGCCGGTGAGTCGGGCCAGGCCGGGCCCAGGGAGAAACAGGGGCAAGGAGAGCCCCTCCCCAGGGGGCCATGACCACTCAGGTCATCCCCCCAAGCCCCAGGGCGCCAGCATTGCCACCATCCTCTGATCCAGGAGGGGAAACTGGGCCTGGGCACAGGGCTCGGGGTGAGTCGCTTGTGCAAGGCCACAGCGAGCAGGTGTGGAGCCGGGACTGGGACCGGCACTCTGGCCTCCAGGGGGTGTCCGGCCCTGCGCTTGGGGCATCTCCACCCCAGGGCCACCGTCAGCGTAACAGCAATAGCACTCGCCCTGAGGCCTTCAGACACGGTCACACCTGATCACACAGTGGCCTGTGGGCGGCTCCTGTGTCCCCGTGTCACAGACTAGGCTGTGGCTAAATTGGCGCAGGGACAAGACAGAAGTCACAAAGTGACACACAAATGACTCAAGTTAGGGGGCACCTGCTTCCAGGTCGAGGCCCCACAGCGAGACGCACAGAGCAGGGCCCCGCCCCAAACCAAGCCTGTGGGGCGCCAGACAGAGCTGGGCCCAGGCTGCACAGTGGGGACAGCGTGTGGCTTCCCGGCCAGAGTGGGCCCCCACCTTGGCATGTGCTGTCACAGGGACGCACAGAGGCTGGAGGAGCTCTTCGCCAAGAACCACCAGCTCCGGGAGCAGCAGAAGGCGTTGAAGGAAAACCTGCGGGTGCTGGAAAACAGGTGGGCGGGGCCGCCTGGCAGCCTGCTCGGGCCAGCGGGCTAGGAGGGGAGACGACAGGGTTCCTTGGAATGAGTTTGGGAAACTCCAGGGTAAACTAAACCAAGCAGGTTTCTCTACTTCAGGACTTCTCAGAGCCTTTAAGTAAATTGCATTTTCAAGATTTCTCCCAAACTCAGCTGAACATGGGACGCTTAGTCCACGGGGTGGGGAACAGGCCTGGGGTTGCACAGAACACTGTTTGGGAAAGGCAGGGGCACACCCTGGCACTGGCCTCAGTTTCCCCCTCAGAGCGACCTCTCGCCTCCCCGTCCCCACAGGCTGCGGGCCGGCCTGTGCGACCGATGCATGGTCACCCAGGAGCTGGCCAGGAGGAAGCAGCACGAGTTCGAAAGCTCCCACCTGCAGAGCCTGCAGCACATCTTCGTCCTCAGTGAGCGGCCACAGGCCCTCGGGGGCCCTCCGGGGGGCTGGGTTCAGCCCTGCACGGGGTCACGGGGACGGAGGGCAGGCAACCCAGCCCCGTGCCTCTGGGGGACACCCGTACCCCGATTTGCAGACAAATGGAACAAAGCCACTGCCGGCCCCGCGTGTCTCCACGGTCAGTCATCTGGCTGGTGTCCCTGCCGTGATGAGGAAGGGTCCCGCAGGGGCCGGGGTCCCACTGGTCCTACCGGTGACGGAGGACCAGCTCCCTGTCCCTTGGGGGAAGCCCCAGGGACACGCGTGGGGGCTCCCCGCACTTTCCGCAACCTCAAGGCTGGTGCTACTCAATAACATCCAGCCCTCTACTCACGCGACAAGCATTTATGGGGCACCTGCTGTACGCCAGGCCCCGGGCCGAGTGCTGGCGACACTGCTGGGGAGAAGAGCAGGAGGGGCCCCCTGGTGCTGCGAGGACCCCCCGCCCGCCCCTGCTGCCCTCCCCGGCTGCAGCCACGACCTGTGCCTCTTGCAGCCGGCGAGATGAATGGGCTGAAGGAGGAGAACGAGGCCTTGAAGGAGGAGGTCAAGCGGCTTCGGGGCCTGGAGTAAGTGGGAAGGGGGCCAGGCCCGACACCCCGATTCCCCGGTGCCCACCCACCCAGGCACTTGGCCCACGTCCACGGGAGCCGGTAATGGCGGCACCACAGGCAGCGTCGGAGAGCGGCGCCTTCCCGGGGCAGCTGGGTCTCCCCGCAGAGGCAGCTTGGCCCCAGGCGGGTGCCCTCTCCCCTCACCCCCCGCCTCTGCCTCTCCCCAGAGACAGGCCGAAGCCCTTGGCCAGGGAGCACACCTCGGACCCCCGCTCACCCTTGCGCCTCCCCTCCCCTGGTGCCTGGAAGGTCATCAGTGAGAAGCCGCCGGGAGGCCCCAAGGAGGCTGAGGAAGACCACCCGGGCACAGGTCCATGGGGCGAAGGTGCTGCGGGCACCCGGAGAGGCCGGGAGGCTGGGCCCCGAGGAGCGTGGAGCCCCCTGGCCAGGGGCTGAGCACCCCCCCGAGTGCCTCCCAAGCTCTCACCACCGCTTCTCCTTCCACAGAGAAGCCGGCAGGACCCAGGACATCTCCAGTGGCCAAAATCTCCCCGGGTGCCAATCTGCCTGAGCCGCGGGCCCCAGACCGGGTAAGGGCGAGGGAGCTGGCGCCCACCACACTCGGCCAGGCCAGCCCCTCGCAGGAGGCTGGCAGCTGCGTCCCTGTCCTTCGTGCGGGGGCGGGGACCACTGCTCTCCCTTTGATGTGGGCAGAGATGACACCCAGAGCAGGGTGACCTGCCCAGGCTCATGCAGAGAGCAGGGGCAGAGCGGGAGCAGCCCTGGGCCGGGGGCAGGTGGCAGCTGCTGCCCCCCAGGCTGACCCCCATCCCTGTTCAGAGCCCCCAGCGCATCTCCAACCAGCTGCATGGGACCATCGCCGTGCTGCGGCCTGGGTCCCGGGCCTGCCCAGCCGAGCGTGGCTCCATCAATGGGACGCCCCCGCCACCGCCCACCAGAAGCAGCCCCCCCAGCCCGACGTATGAGCACGGCCTCCCCCTGGACAGGTAAGGGCCCTGCCACCTGGGTAACGGCCACCAGGAGCACCCTCAGCTGAGCTCCCATCCCAGACTCCGGTCCTGGGCGGGGCCAGCAGCCCACGAAATCCCTCTGCTCACCCCTCTAGGAGCCCCGCTAGCCCTGGCGTGGCTTTTTCTGGGCGCCCTGCCTGTAGTGGCATTACCATGTGCAGGCTTCCTGAGTGGCCAGGCCGGGCGCGGGGCAGGAGATGGGCTCGAGGCTTTGGAAGTGCCGTCAGAGGGGCCCTGCAGGGCCTCCATCTCCCGTCTGGGAACATGGGCCGTCGTGGTGGGCGGAGGTGGACTGGGCACCCCAGGGGAGGAGCAGGTATTCCACCCACGCTCCTGGGAGTAGGATGTAGAACTTCCTGCCAGGAAGAGGCAGAGGCCTCTGTGGCCAGGCCCCTCCTCGGAGCCCAGACCCCAGCCCACCTCTGGCCAGGGTGACAGGCACCCACACAGCACGGCCTCCGGGGCTGGGGCCCAGGTGCCACCCCCTCTGCACTGCCTGCATGTGCCCTTGGCGGCTCGCTTCCTCTCTGGGCTGCAGTGTCCCCACCTGTGAAATGGGGCACCTGTCAGGGTCCCTCGGCCGGTCACCGCTAACCGCGGGCCAGTCACTGGGCTTCTCCCCCTCGCAGCTTCCTGCGGGCCTCCCGGCCGTCCGCCATGACCCGAGCGTCCCTGAAGCGCTCCCCTCGGGCCGAGCGCCTCTGCCTCCTGAACCACCACCTGTCCCTGCACCTTCGGAGCCCCCACAGCCGCCCTCGGACCCCTGCTGCAGCCCCTGGCAGCCCCCGGCTCCAGGGCCTGAAGGCCGGAGAGGCAGAGGCCTGGGAGGAGCCCACAGGCCTGCTGGGTCTGCCCAGCGCCCTGGTGGGCACACAGGACCGGCGGCTGGAAGGGGCGCTGCACCTGCTCCTGGCCCAGCAGCAGCTGTGGGCGAGGACGAGGGCGGGCAGTGCCAGGCCGGGCGGCCCACCTGCGCCTGGGGACACGCGGCCCTCCCCACCCATCGGCTCAGACTCCGAAGTCCCCGAGAGCGAGGTGGCCGGGGCAGCTCCAGCCACAGCCACCCTGCCTGGAGGGTGGCACCCACAGCCCCCAGGCCCAGGCTGCCCCAGCAGGAAGGAGGCCACAGCTGCACAGGACTACGCCCCAGACAAGCCCCTGGACCTCTCAGACCGGGGCCGCGGCCGGGACGCCCCCAAGCCCGCTGGCCAGACCAGGTCCCTCAGCCCCACGACTGCCCACACCTCCAGCCCCGAGCCGCCCACCCCGTCCGAAGCACTGACTCACAGCCCCCAGGCACTCAGCAATGGCACCAAGGGGACCCGAGCACCAGAGCTGGAAGAGCCCCCGGCTGTCACAGTAAGGAGCTCAGTTCTGTCCTCGAGTCCCCTCTGCGTCCCCACCCTGCCTTGGGCTGCTCTCTCCCCTCCACCCCACCAAGTCAGCCCCCAAGGAGAAAGCACACTGCCTGGTTCACGCTAGACAAGGAAAGGCTGCCCCGGCTGCAGCCCACAAGGGACCCCACAGGCGATGTCCGGGGCTGAGCTAGGGGATGGGAAGTCCCCCCAAATAAACTCAAGCCACTTACTCGCCTCCCCCAGGACCCCTCGCACCCACCCGCAGGGTCCCAGCCCAGCCTGCCCTCTCCAGGTGGGACAGAGGATGAGGCCAGAGGATGGCCTGACCCTGAGAGCCACCCAGGTAAAGTGAGCAGCCGGGAGGTGGTGCCACGGCGGAGAGGGGGGTGCGGGGGTCAGTGTGTGCAGGGAGGGCGTCTCAAGGCTTCACTCTGGCCTTTGGCCTGACTGGCCAGACCCCAGTCTCGGGCCAGGGTCCTCCCACCTGTGGACACCAAGGACATGGGGGCCCCAGGCAGGCGCCTCTCGCCACACTCGGTGACCGGCAGAGCAGCTGAGCAGTAGGGGCTGGCAGACAGGTGGTGAGCTCCCCATCGCCAGTGACCAAGCAAGGGAAGGGCGCCCCAGCTGGTGGGGTCCACAAACGGGGATGTGGAGACACCAGGCCTGGGCTCAAACCCCAGCCTGCCCCTCACCAGCAAGTGCCCAGGGCAGGTTGCTTGGCCCCTCGTGCCTCAGTTTCCTCATCTGCAGAGTTGTCTCCACCTGTCCCAGTCTGACAGGCTTGGGAGCCTCCAGGGCTACCCGCCTGGCCTGACCCTACACCCTGCGCCCTTCAGAGCCCAGCCGGGCCAGAGCACAGAGGCTGGAGCCAGATGCACTGGACGAGTCAGACTCCTCAGACAGCGAGGTGGGTCCCTGGCCACACACTGGCGGTCCTGGGTGGCGCTGCCAGGCAGGGGATGGGCATGTTCCTTGCCCTGACCGCATCCCTTTCCACCCAGGGGGACGCGAGCTCTGAGGCCGGTGCCAATCCGAGCGTGCCAGGGGAGGGGTCCAGACGCGTCGGCACCCAGGAGCACAGGCAGGGTCTGCCGCAGAAGAGGAAGCGGGACTCAGACCTGGGGGGCCAAGGTACGCCACAGGGGCTGGAGTGAGCACCGCAGCACCAGCCTCCCCCACACCACCTCCCCTCCTGGCCGCCCAGGGAAGGATCCTCAGGACAGTGGAAGCAAGACACAGAGCCCTCGCTTGGCTTCAGAACAGACCAGAGAGGGGCGGGCCTGGGGGTCCTGACTGCGCAGCTCCTCCCTGTGCGGCCTGGGGCCAGGTCCTCACCTGCAGGACGGGCTGGTACCAGGGCGCACATGAGATGCCAGTGGGGCAAGGGATGGGAGGTCCCAAGCAGAGAGCTGAGGACGGTCACCATCACCATCCGGGGAGGGAGGGGCATCCTGGTCCACAAGCTGCCCCCACCGAGAGGGGATGGGGTCCCCGGGACCCTCCAGTCCACCTTCAGACAGGAGAGGCGGCAGAGGCGTGGGGTGTGTTTGTTCCCGCTGGGGGATCTGGGAGCTGCTCAAACGTCTGCCAAGGGCAGTGCCCCTGGGCTCGGCACCCTCCAATAAGGCGGCAGGAGCCTCGGCCCCGGTCTGAGGGTGTCCGGACAGCCTCCCACTTCCTGCTCTGGCCACAACGGCAGCTCCAGCTGGGCCTCCGAGAGCCCTCGCAGCCTTTGAACGCTACGCTAACGATTGTGCGGCCCTGTGTTTACCTCAGCAGGGCCCGCAACGCGCAGGCTGGGCTGTGCCACCACAATGCACCGTTGTTGCCAGGAAGGTGACCGTGGCCTCTGTATGCCCCAAGCAGTGGTGGAGAGGCCAGCACACCGGTCCCATTTTGAGGCACTTCCTGCCGTGGCCGTGTGGACATGGTCCTGGGTGGGGCGCAGCCCGCCGGCATTTGAGCTGTCACCCCTACCCTCTAACTGAGCCAAGCCAACCCCCAGCCCCCGTCTTCCCACCTGGGCCAGGGAAGGGGGCATCTGGCAGGGGCTCCCTCTCCCACGACTGCACTCTGGCAGTCGGTGAGGACAGGGCCTGTGTCCGCGTGTGCCGGCCCCACTCTGCCAGGCAGGGCACCACGCAGCTCAGCGCCAGGGCCAGCCCCCCTCGGGCCCAGGGACAGTGGGAAGTGGCATGCCTTTGGGCCTCACAGCCCTGCCCAGCGGTAGGACTGTCACTGTTTCACTGCGGGGGAACTTGGGGTCCAGAGAGGTGAGGAAACTTGCACAAGGTCACAGGGCTGGTACCTGGAATCAGGATTCGGACCTGACCTGTTCGACCTGGAACCTGAGCTCATTCTGTGCCAGAGATGGGCCTGGGGCCAGCATGGTGGCAGGTCCCACCCAGGACCATCTCAGGGACCAGGCACCCCTCCCCAGCAGCCCCCACCCTAGCCCCAGCGCCTGGGAGTGGTCCACTGAGGCACTGTGCGCACGTCCCACAAGCTCAGTTATCCGGAAGGTTCCAGGTGCTCTACACAGCAGCCAGGGAGGCACCAGCCAGGGCCTGTCTTCAGGTTACACACCTGGGGAGAGGGTCCTCCCTGCCACCAAATCCTCACCCTCAAGTGGGGCCACCCCTGGGCGTTTGTTTCTGTTAGGAACAACGTCATCAACGCGGGCTCTGGAGTGCCCAGACGCTGCCCGAGAGGCCCTGGGTAAGAGCCGAGTCGGTCGGAGGACAGGCAGGGTCACCGGGGCCACTGCCATGCCTCCCGCCTGACCGCAATCCACATCCCACAGCCTCCAAGAAGCCATCCCGAGGGAGAAGGAAACCAAGGGAGCCCCTGACCGCATCTGCGGGGCCCAGGAGCCCAAGGGACACCCAGGGCTGCAGCCCCTCCCCCCACAGCTGGGAGGAGACCTAGCCACCAGGTCACCGGGCTTGCCCAGAGGTGGCTCTCCACCTGACTGACCGTGGCCTAGACAGGCCACGCACCTGGGGGCTGCGTTCCAGCCCCATCCAGGGGGGCCGGGAGGGCTGGTGTTGCATCCACTCCGTCTCCACCCGTCTCAGAAATGCCCTGCTGGCCCTGCGGCACCCTCAGTTCAGCACCTGCTCCCTTGGGACAGCCAGGACGGGAGGTAGGGATCGCGTAGGCTCCAGCCCAGCCCCGCCCTGCTGCGCACAGGCAGCAGCCCCCTCCAAAAGGCAGCAGACCACACCAGCCTGCACCTTGCCTGCCGGGTGCCAAGCCACAGTCTCGGGCGCCCCCTCGTGAACTCCAGCAAACAAGCATCCGGCAAAGAGGAAGGAGGGAGATGGTGGGTGGTGGTGCCCTTGCAGAGAGAGACCCGGAAAATAAACACGTGAAGAAGGACGTGTGCATCTGGTAGGGCTGGGGTCAGAGGTCCCAAGACTTGCTTGATGGTGCCAGGGACCCAGACGTTACTACCTTGCAGGAGGGCGGAACAAAACCAGCTCCTCTGCCCACTGCAGTGTTAAAGGGGCCAGGGCACCCTCTGGAAAGGCCTGGGAACAGCGACAGGGCGTATGCACCTGCTGGCTCGCCACTGACACACTCCTGAGCGCCTGGCCCCGAGTGTGCCACCAACCCCTCCACAGCCACAGGGCAGCTTGCCCAGGACCCCCCAGCAGCACTCAGGATGTCTGCTCCCTGGGCCGCTGCTGCCTGGCGAGGACGTGTCCCCAAGCCTCCAAGCTCTGGCGGGGAGCGTAAGAAGCAGATTCCTGGGCCCAACCCCACCCTCTCAGCCAGGAACTTACAAGGCCCTGTGTTGTGAGGAGCTCCCAGGAGTAATTCCCGGGCACATGAAGTCTGAGAACTGCCCCTTCCAGGGCAGAGACAGCAGGGCCTCAGCTGGGTGTCACCTCAGCTCTGCCCCATGGGCAAAGTAGCAGCAGCTCTGGGTCACGGCCTGGGGGTGGGGGGCAGAGATGGGAAAGAGAAATTTGGGTTTTGAGGGATGAATAGGAGTGTACCTACTGAGTAAGCAAGGGGCAAAGGTATTCTGGGAAGTTTGCTAAAATCAGAACTCTAGGAAAGTGGGCAAAAGATTAGGCAGAAAAGAGAAGTAGGGGCCATAGAGGAATGTCCAAAAGGGACACTCAGGGTGCCAGGCCGAGGGAACAACTAGGACGTCAACCTGAGGGCCAGGCTTGCAGTCCAGGGTCATTCCTTACCATGCCCCCAGGGGCATGCAGACAGAGCCCTGCACTCAACACCTGGTAAGAGGCCAGGTGGGAGCCAAAGAAAACTCAGGAGCACACCTGTGAGTGACGAGGGCCCTCCCTGCCAAGCTGAGGCGGGGTGACCACAGCACCGAGGTAGTGGCAGTTTAAAACCCCGTTGCCTGCAGGGAAGGCAGGACGTGGGCCGATGACTAGGCTGGGTGAGGCCTGGGCCAGACTGGGGGTGCAGGCCTGACCAATAGCACTGCTTCCCGCCTGCTGCCTGCAGCCCGTCTGCCTGCTGGCCAGAGAGGGAAGTCCGGGGATGCGTGCGTGTGCGTGCGTGCGTGTGTGTGTGTGTGTGTGTGTGTGTGTGTGTGTGTGTGTGAAATCTCCCAGTTGTTAAAGGTTGCTCTGATATTTCCAAAATCAAATGAAACAAAGCTGTGTGCCTCCCACACATTGGCCTTGTGTGGCCAGGCCGGCTGGCGGCCACCCACCGACACCCTAGCGAGACAGAAGCCTCTCCCTGCCGGAGCCTGGCAAGGAGCCCGCCAGATGGAGGGAGAGGCCTACACTCCTCCCCTGCGCCCCTGGAGCACCCTCAAAGCTCAGCATCATGCCCACTGGCAAGAGGTAACCAGCTCTGGGCCCAGCCCCACTCCTGCACTGCAGGCGAGCACGGACGCTGCACAAGCAGCGTACTGACGGCTGACTCACTCCCCAGCTCTGCGTCCACCTGACACCAGCATCT
Source organism: Indri indri (assembly GCA_004363605.1). Taxonomy (NCBI): domain Eukaryota; kingdom Metazoa; phylum Chordata; class Mammalia; order Primates; family Indriidae; genus Indri; species Indri indri. The sequence goes on from RJWJ010015558.1 coordinate 13,451, forward strand.
CTGTTAGCCACGTCTGTGGTCAACCCCTTCCGGTCACAGCTAGCAAGGGTCCGGGCCCCGCCGTGTGCACACCCTGGACTCAGTGCTTGACAATGCTATCCTCGCTCACACCTCCCTCAAGGAGCCCCCAGGCGCACAGTCACGCCCCCATCTTGCAGAGGGATCTGCAGCCCCCAGCACTACCCGCCCTGTGTCAGCAGACGCGGTGACGCCCAGGGAAGGGGCCCTGGATGTGCAGCTCTCCTTCAGTCTCTCCGGAGCCCACTCCTGGGAGCTGCTGGTGGGACACAGTCAATCCCCACCTCGCACTTGGGCCCGCGGGAGTTCTACCTGACTGCCCACCTCCCCCGGGCCTGGCAGAGGCCCGAAGGCCGGTGTGGAAGGCCAGAGGAGAGAGGGCGGGACTGGGCACTGGGTGAGCCCAGGCGAGAGGCGGGGAAGGGGCCTGGAGGTCAGGGGCCCCAGTGTGGTGGAGGGGGATGACAGTGATGACCTGTCTCGTGCCACCAGCCAGCTCACCCACTTCCTTGCTGCTGGTCATGCCGCACTCCCACCAGGCGCTCCCCAGGGCCGGGGCCTGCCGGTCCACCCCACCCCAGCGGGCCCTGGCGGGGAGAGGCGGACGGCAGTGGCTGCGTCCCGATGGCGGAGCCAGTTCCACCCTGACGGCACCCTGGGGCCACAGTCACTGCCGCCGCTTTAACAAGTAAACCCGGGGCCCTGCGCCCCCAGGCACAGCTGAGCCCCTCGAGGCGCAGACAGGTTCGGGGCGGGGGCGCCAGGGCAGCCCCTGGGGAGGGCGCCGGGCAGGGCGGAAACCGAGGCCTGGCCACGCGCGGGCTCAAGGTCACTTTGCAGCCGAGGGAGGCGCAGGACCGCCCGGGCCGCGATCCCAGGCCGGCGCCTTCCGCCGCAGACCCTTGGTCTCTCCGTCAGGGGGCGGCCACGTGGCTCCGCCGGCGGCTCCTCCGGGCCCGCAGCGCACACGAAGCGCCGTCCAGACACCCCGGACCGGGAAGAGCGCTGGGGCCTCGCCCACGCCGCCCAGGGCAGGAGCCGGAAATGCGCGCTCGATGGAGGCTGCCGCGAACGACGCCGCCGAGCTGGGGGAACAGCTCGAACGCGGCCCCGGGGACTCGAACCCGCGGGGCGATGCACGGCTTGCAGCTCGCGGCTCGCGGCTCCCTAGGGGCGAGCCTGAGCGGCCTCTAGGACCCAGGGGAGCGGCCGAGCACAGCGCCACTCTGGCCAATGGGCGCGCGCGATAGCGATATATTTGCATGTGGGCACACGGCGACCAATGGACGGCGGGCGTGCGGACGGGGGCGGGCCGGGGCGGGCAGGCGGCGACCAACGGGCGGCGGGCGCGCGGCCGGGGCTGGCGCGCGCGCGGGCGGCGGGCGCAGTCGGAGATGGCCGCGGCCGCGGCGGGTGGAACTCCGGGCCCGGCCCCCGGCCCCGCCAGGCCCCCGCCGCCCGCCGCCCCGGCCGCCCGGGCCCCGCCGCAGGTGCTGCGGAGACGCGGGGACTCGCGGCGGCGCCAAGCCGCGCTCTTCTTCCTCAACAACATCTCCCTGGACGGGCGGCCCCCGAGCCTGGGCCCGGGCGGAGAGAAGCCCCCGCCGCCGCCCGCCGAGGCCCGCGAGCCGCCCGAGCCGCCCGCCAGGGCCCCCGCGCCCCCGGGCCTGCTCAGCCCCACGCAGGCGCCCGCCGGCCTCGGCCTGGACGGGCAGCGCCAGAGGTGAGTGGGCCGTGGAGGGTCAGCCGGGGACGTGGGGTCGGCCCGGGCCGCGGGGCCAGGGTTACCTGGGCCTCATCAGGACAGGCCCGGGGGTCAGATGGCCTGGGGCTGTGCCAGCCCTGGACACGGGCTCAGGTGGCCTGAGCCCCCATCAGCCCAGGACACAGGGGTCAGGGTGACCCGGGAGCCTTGTCAGCCCTGGACATGGAGTTGGGGTGACCTGGGACTCTGTCACGGGTTTTCTGAGGCCGTCATCCCCAGACGTAGGGCTCATGGTCCCTTAACCTGTCAACCCTGGATATGGGGTCAGGGTCTCGTCGACCTTGTCAGTCCCCCGGACATGGGTTTCAGAGTCCCTCTGCCCTTATCAGCACCCACGGACCCAGAGCCCTGTGGGCTCCAGATGCACCCTCTCCCCGGTGCACTCCTACCACTGCCCTGGACACAGGGACTCCCAGACATCCCTTATGTGTCCCCTTGAGCTCTGAGTCGGCCCCTCCCTCCATGTCCACCTCCTCAGGACCCAGAGTGTGGGCCAAGGGTCCTTCCCGCACGGTGGCTGACATCCGTTCTCAGAGTACTGCACAGGCCAGACCTCCCACCCCTGCGCTGCTGGTCTCTGGTGCCCCTACCCTCCCTGTCACCTCTCTGCTGATCTGAGCTCAGCGGCCCTGGGCCTGTCACCTCCCAGGGCAGCAGTTACTCCTGTCCTGAGTCCATTTCTAGGAATCCAGCCCTGAGCTGTTCTCCAGTCTGTGCCCCTGTCCTGATGTCCTTCTCCTGGAGAGCACCGGCCCCAGCTGACCTTGGCTCCTTCCTCCCAGGCCCTAGGGACTAACCTCCTCCCCACCCTGCAGCCCTCGCCCTGAGGAGTGACAGCAGGCCTGGCTGCTTATCACGGTCCCTTCCAGTGAGCCACCAGCTGCGGGTCAGAGCTCCTGCCGGGCAGCTCTGCCCTGAGGCCCCGGGCGCAGGATAGGGTCAGGCTGGCATGGGTGGGCTGAGGCCCCGAGATGGCCACCCACCATTCTTGGGTTTCCAGAGATGGCGCTTCTTACCTGGAGGTCACCCAAGCTGCACTGGCCCTAGTGGCTCAGCACCCCAGCCCTCAGGCAGGTCAAGGTGAGGGGTTCCTGCAAGGTCTTGTGGCGGGGAAGGTCGAGTCCAGGGTAAGCACTCTGTCGTCACAGACGCTGACTTCACACCCAGAGCCTTTCTGAGCAGCCTGACGATGAGCTTGCTTACTGCGGTTGCCCCGTACTCTGGGTGGAAGCATTTCCACCGTGGCCAGGCTGAGACTGTGCCCACTGCAGACAAGCCTGGCCACTGCTCAGGGCATGGTGAGGGGCTGGCTGGGCATCAGTGTGCCCCAAATGGGGCAGCTGGGCACTGCGCACTTGGCACGCCCAGCTCCTTGCAGGAACGCAGGAGAGAGGGAGCCGCGCGGCGCGTTCCAGGCTGAACGGCAGGGCCACGTCAAGTGGGGCTCTGGAGGGAAAGTGATGCGCCTGCAGCCGGGCCGAGTGTCACACACGTGGTTGGCATTTCTCTAGCGGTCCTGCTGTTTGACAGAACCACCCTTTCTTGTTCAGCCCCACGTGTGAGTGCTGGGAGCCGGGTGGTGGTACTGGGGGCATGAGTGTCACTTAGGCCCTCCTTCAGCAAAGAGATTGTGCACACCTGTGTGCACCAGGCCCTGCGAGCAAAGATAAGTACTGGACCCACGGAGCCCCTGGGGAGGAGGAGTTCAGGGTGCAGTGACGCTGCAGGACAGCCCTGTGACTCAGGACGGCTTCCTTGGTAATGGCACTTGAGCCCTGCATACTGTGTGCATGTGACACACGCCTGCCCTGCAGGGTTCCGAAGAGGGTGTGCAGTGGCCCAGCTCCCCTGGGCCAGGATGGGGTGTGACATGGGCTGGAGTGCCCTCTGGTCTTCCCGCTGCACCCACCCCGGTCCCCATGCCCCTCTACTCCGTGCTTGCCTGCGCCTGAGCAGGGAGCCACCTCCTGCCCTCCCCCTCCTCCTTGGCCTTCAAGTCCCTGTCCAGATGTCCTTCCCGACCCCACGGCTGCACCTGCCCCTGGGGGAATCCCTCCCTGGGTCTGCTGCTGTGCTCATGGTGCTGACCTTATGCCTAGGAGTCGTGGCCCTCCCCTGACAGATGGCAGCCCCAGCATGAAGACTGTACCTTTCTGTGCTCCCTGGGCCTAGTGATGAGCGAGGGAATGCGGCTGGCCTCGCAAAGGAGGCTGCTGGCTGCTGACTTTAGAGTTCTAGGGTCAGTTGGTTTTCAGGAGATGGAGAGCATTCCTGAGTCCTGGAGGTAGCCCCTAAGGTGCGTGTCACGAGAGTGGTGGTGTGACTCAGACTCTGGGAATAGACCTGGGTTCGAAGCCCTGCTCCACCATTCAGTAGCTCTTTGACATGATCTCTGAGCCTCCATCTGCTCTGTGAAACGGGGTTCATACTGAGCACTAGCTCCCCGGGGTCAGGTGCATGCCGAGGGCTCGGCGAGGTGCGTGGCCATGGTCAGGGCAAGGCGAGCGGAGCCTCTTGTTATAAGGCTGCCCGAGGAGCACTCACGTCCGTGCATGGTGGAGAGCTGGCGTTTCACACGGAGCCTCTGTCTGGTGTGGCGTTTTGTGCTGAGCCAGCGAGTGAATCACTGGGATCCTTGTGTTCCTCACAGAACTTGTAACACAGTGTTTATTTTCACGTTAACGTCCTGATCACTTCACACCCGAGGGCAAGCTGGATCGCTGGCCGCCCCGTCCAGGTGCTCTCCCCGCAGCCGCCGCGCCCCTGCACCTCTTCTGGTGTCACGCTGCTCTCTTCTCCCCAAAGGTCCTGTGTGGCTCTGCTGGGGCTGCCGTAACAAAGTGCCACACACCTGGTGGCCCTCACCCAGTGGTGGAGGCTGGAAGTCCAGCACCAAGCTGTGGGGGGCTGTGCTCCCTCCGGAGGCTGGGGAGGAGCCGGCCTGCCTCTGCCAGCTCCTGGGGGCTCCGGCATCCCTTGGCTTGTGGCTGCGTCGCTCCCGTCTCCGCCTGCGTCTCCGCGCGGTGTTCTTCCCAGTGCCTGTGCCTTCCCTGGGTGTCCTCCTCTCACAAGGACACCAGTTGTGTCAGGGCCCGCCCTGTGGCCTCATCACAACGTGATCTCGTCTGCTGAGATCCTGTTTCCAAGTAAGGTCCCGTTCACAGGTACTGGAGGTTGGGACTTCAGCGTGTCCTTTTGGGGACACAGTTCAACCACCACAGCCCTGGTAGGTGAGGGGGAGGCAGTGTCCTCACACGCAGACAATGTCCTGCAAACTGCAAACAAGCGGGCCCCGCAGGGACCCGGGTGCGGCAAGAGGCACTGCTGTGCCGTCCGGGAGCAGAAGCCTCCCGAGGAAAGGCCTGGGGTCGCGGCTGCACGGTTCTCTCTCCAGCCCTCGCGTGGCCAGCAGCTCCTCCTCTGGGCCCTGGGCTCCTGATGGTGACATGGTCTGCAGGCCTCAGAGAGGTGGCCCTTCCTCAGCCTTTCCTGGGCATTTCTTCAGTTACAAAGTAAAGGGAGTGTATCAAACACTAGAAACAATATTTAACAAATAGTGACTTCTCTTCCCGTCTGATGCTGTGGGGCAAGAAGGTGGCAGCAGCAGGTGTCGGCTGCTCGTTTTGTGAAGGGGCAGTTCTGAAAGGGGGTTGGGTTGGAGGTCAGCTGAAAGCCGTCTCCCAGCCCCCCACCCCCGGCCCCTTCTTCCCAAAAGTCAAACGCAGGCAGCTTCAGTCGCCACCGTGTGCAGGGAAGCTGCCAGTAGATGCCATTGGTGCCTCTTTAGCATGGCAGACAGGAGAGGGCCTTCCTGGGCCTCCGGGGACTTGTGCTTGCCCAGACGTCCAGGAGGGGGGTGTGTGTCACTGAGGTAGCAGAAAGCCCGAACTGGTCTCTTTCTGGTTTGCCCGCTTGTCCTGGCACATTTCAAATTGTGGTGTCGGTGCGTACATTAAGAGGTGAAGTTCGTGAAACTTCGGCGTGCAGTGTGATGCGTTTACCAGGCACACCCGGCACAGCCACCCCACCCGCTTGGGACCCAGAGCCGCTTCCCAGCCCACCTTGTGCCCCTCCTCAGCCGCTCCCCACACTGTCACCGACTCGTGCCACTGCGCAGCATGTCCTCTGCGTCTGGCTGCTCTCACCCTGTGACCTGCCCCCCGTGTCCAGCCTCCTGCTGGCCGCACACGTGCTGCTCCTAGCAGGCGGTGCAGGTGGCACGGCTGCATGTATCTGTGTCTGCCTGACACACAGATGCCAGATTCCTTGGAGTCTGGGTGGGCACGTGATCCACCTCTGGGAGTCCAGCCTGCCTTCTGCAGCGGCCAAGCGCCAACCCTGGCCCGGACCTTGTCCCTACTTACTAGTGTCCACCTCGTTCGTGGTGGCCGCCCTCCTGGTGGATATCTGACTTCACGATAGTCCTGCCGCTGGGAGGGGAGATGCCACCTCATTCCCCCTCAGCACCAGCTCCCGTGGAGACGGGAGAGGATGGGGGGCTGCTGGCGTCCTCCTGACTCGGTCAGCTGGTCCTGGCACCCATGCTCGGGCACCATCTCCGGCATTGCTGGAGTCTTTGGACTCAAAGTCAAAAAGCATGACCTGGGATGGGGCCAGGTTCCAGGAACGGGCACCTGAGGAGGCATCACCCGAGTGGCCTTTATTTAAGCTGCCACTGGCCGGGCAGGTGGTGGCTGGCGGCAGCCGGAGCCCTGACCATCCACCTGGGCTCAGTCCCTGCTCCACCCCTTATCAGCCGCATCATGCCAGGCAAGTTGCTGAGTGGCTGTGCGCCTCAGTTTCCCCACCTGTAAACCGAGGGTAAGAGCACTGCCTGCCTCCCAGCATCCCGCGGGCTGCATTTCAAATAAAACGCTCACAGAGAAGGAAAGGTAGACGAAAACCACGCAGAACGAGATCTGCAGAGCCCGCTGGGAGCAGATTGTACAGGCTCGGCGAGAAGAAACGTGTCGTCCCCACAGTAACCAGGAAGTAACTACCAGGCGCGCAGGGGCAGCAGAGGTCAGCGGGGAGCCTGCGGGGCCACCAGGGAGCCTGAGTGCCGCGGTGCTGCCAGACTGGCCACCAGGGGCCCCACAAATGGCACCACCTGGGTAATTACCTTGGGGAATGAGCCTCTGGCGAGGCACTTGGCCGGCCCTGGGGCACCTCTGGGGACAGCCCCATGTCCCACCTCACCTGTCTGCATTCCCAGGGCGGGCCCTGCACACCCAGCTCTGCGGACCCATCCCTCGGCCTGCCTGAGCCCCTGGACCCCACGCCCTCGGCCTCCCACCCCTGCCAGCCCGCCCCCACCACCAGCAGGGAGGGCGGATGCACAGATGTGGGGAGACGCTCCTGGCCTGCTCCTGGATTTTCTGTGTTCAGTTCCAGTTTGTTTTCAATGAGCTCCTGTTGTCTTTGTCATTTAAAAGACTAAATTTTTCATAAGGTCCCAACTTTGACAGTAGAAGCCACACTTGGTGCCCACAGAGCCATTCTGTCTCCCCCGTCAGTGCCGTGTTCATAAGTGACTGAGGTGCTCGGTGCTGTTATAAACACGTGAGTGTTCTGAGCACGCTTAAGCCGCGGTGCTCGCTAGGTCAAGTGTGCGAAATGCATTTTCGACTTCATATTTTCAACTTACAATGGGTTTATCAGAACATGGCCCCATCATAAGTCAAGAAGCATCTGTAAAAACAAGAGAGCGTGGATTTTGGCATCTGGGCACCAGCCTAGACTGCCACCATGAGCGGTCGAGTGTTGGCTGTGACACACTCGCTGGCACAGTCAGCACCCAGCGTGTGACAGTGGCTGTCCGTCCCCCAGCCCCAGCTCCTTGAGCCCCCCAGGAGGCTCTTGGGGAGGCTCCTGGCCAGGGCATGGTGTGGGAGCTGGACTCCGGGCTGGCTCCACTAGGGAGGTGGCCTCGCGTGTAAACCAGGGGTCCTGCTGGGGGCAAGGCCCACGAGATGCTGCCAGGAAGGTGCCGGCCTGGCACCTGGCAGGCTCCGAAAAGTGGCCCCTCGGCAGTGAACTCTCCCCGCCTTCCCCAGGAAGCGGGGTTTGATAAAATGGCCACCGGCAGACTGGGCGTGCAGCACGCCCCTGCCGTGCCGGGGAGGCTCAGCGAGCTGCAAGGGCTGCGCCGGGTCACAGCCCAGACACAGAAACGGCGTTTACGAAGCCTCGTCTCCGAATTTCATGTTGGCATCTCCTCCATAACTTCCTGGTCCACTCTACCTGCCTGGAACTTTCTTTCCCAAGTTCCTAGGAGCGTCTTTGCCCTCTCATTCACCTCATCCCTTTCATCCCTTTGTCTTGGGCATATCTGGGGCTGGCACCAGGGCCCCCAGGGAGCTTCCTTACCCATGAAGTGGACCCTGCAGTGCTCTCTGCCTCGTCAGATGGTAGGAAGTTTGAGCAAAGCGGGGCACAGAACACACAGGGGCGTGTCCAGCACTAAGCATGCGCTTCACGGAAGCGAGTCACCTCAGCTACCGCAGTTATCACCATCATCGTCACCATCATCATCACGATCACACAGCCATCATCATCACCATCGTCACTGTCACCATCACCACCATCATCATCATCATCATCACCACCATCATTATCACCATCATCACCATCACACAACCATCACCATCACCATCATCACCATCATCACCATCACACAACCATCATCATCACCACTGTCATCACCATTGTCACTGTCACCATCAATCACCGTCATCGTCGTCATCATCATCATCGTCATTGTCATTGGGGTGGTTTTCCTAAACCTGCAACGTTGCACAAACTGGCAGTTGACTGTATCTCATAAGTGGCATTTTTGGGACGCCCTGGGTGCCCAAGCACGTACATTCAGGGCTCCTGGTACATGGAAAAGAGCAAAGCTTTAGAGTCCCAGACAGACCTGAGTTCAAGTCCCAGCTTTGCCTTCATAGCCAAGCGGCCTTGGGAATTGCTGAACCACTTTGAGTGTCTGCCGTGAGTGACAGGGCCTCAGGCTGGTCCCGCGGGTGTGTGAGGAGAGCTGGGTGCTGTGCCCTGAGGCATCTTCAGGGAAGTCAGCTGTGCAGTCCTTCAGTCAGCCAATGTCCAGCTCAACCTTCTGCTTGTGCAAAGTGCCTGGGAGGTTCCTCAGGTCCAGGCAGGCGTGCGAAGCTCCAGGGACACAGCCGGGAGTGGTCCCATGAGGGCCAGTGCTCTGGAAGGGGAGGCAGACAGCGAGGGACAGTGAGGCAAGGACACCTCCTTGCATGGGGGACCAGTGCCTTGAGCAGGCCACGCGGCCACAGGATGGTGAGGGTCCGGGCAGCCTTCCTGACGGGGCAGCATGTGGGCTGAAACCTAAAGCCCAGAAGGAGGCGGCCCCTGGAAAAGCTGGAGAAGAATGTGCCGGACCAAGGAACAGCCTCTGGGAAGGCCCTGAGGCGGGTGGTGTGTGGCTTACAGAGGGACAGAGGGCAGCAGGCCAGTGGCCTGTCAGTGAGGGGCTTGCACCGTGCACACGTCCCCCCGTCTGGGCCACGGCGCGCCGGGGGCCCGCATTGGAGAGGGATGGGTGTACCAGCGTGGGCAAGGCTGGGTGCTGATGGGCCCATTGGACCCAGCAGGGTGTTTCTTGGGGCCAAGTACCTCTCAGTGGGCAGGGAAGGTTGGCGTGGCATGTCCTGAGGAGCCTGCCCTGCAGGGCCACTGGTCCCTGAGGAGGGCAGAGCCTCCGAAACAGGCGGGAAGGTCGAGGCGGGAAAGGGCGCCACCTCCTCATGCCTCAGTCTTCAGCGCAGTCTCTGGAGGCCTCTTAGCCCGTAGGCGCATGGCTTGGCTGGAGAGCCGCCCTCCCTGCACGGCCAGCAGCACTGGGTCGGGCTGTGGAGGCGCTGCCCAAGGTTGGTGATACCACAGCTGTCCTAAGGCGTTGGTGTTGTCCCTACAGGAGGCGAGTCACATCCCAGCGCTGCTCCCTCGAGTTTCTGGAAGATGCGGTGGGATGCACCTCAGTACAGAGGTATGCGCCCTGCCCGCCCCAAGCTCCGAGGCCCTGCTTGGGCTGCCGCTGACCCTTGCGGGGCTGAGAGCCGGTCCTGGGTGGGAAAGAATGACCTATTTTTTTACCGTGCAGAACCAAACACACCTCTGGATCCCCAAGACACAAAGGCCTGAAGAAGACGCACTTCATCAAGAACATGCGGCAGTACGACACCAAGAACAGCAGGTGCTGGAGCAGCCCCGGGCTGCGGTCCCTGAGCCCGTCAGGGTGGGGCCGGGGTCCCACTTCCCCCAGTTCACAGGCCCCCACCTGCCCTTTAGCCACAGACCCTTCCCCATCACACCTTCCTCGTGTAACTGAGCTCCACGGGTCCCTGGCCTGTCCACGGCGAGCCCACCCTCCCGGATCCCAGGCGGTGAGGAACCACCTGTGGACAGCAGCCTCCAGGAGGAGTGCTGGCGCAAAGGAGACTGGAAGCACGGAGACAGGTTTAGCTGTGGGATGTGTCCAGGGAGCAGGGCTGGGTTTTATTTGGGAGCACAGAGGGGAGGTCGGACTAGAAACCAAAGTGGGTACCAGAATAGTAGCTGGCCCCCGGGCTCACCCTGGGAGGCTGTGTGGCTGCACTGGGGGTGCTCCTGTCTCCTTGCCCCGCACCGCCAGCCCAGGGGGTTCCAGAGAGCACCCCTTCCCTCTGGAGTCTGCCTGCCTGGCACCCACCCCGGAGGTGACCGTAGATCTAGACGGCCCCTCCCTCCCAGTCCTGTACACAGCGTGACAGCCTCACGCAGCTCCCAGGCAGACCTGAGTGCTGGGCCGCTAGAGGGGTGGGAAGGTTTTCCCGCCATTGTCCTCCCTGAGACCACGGGGGTTGGAGCAGGGCAGAGCTGGCATCCGGGGGGAAACTGGTCCCACCATGCTCCGGGCCCAGGTCTGGGCTGTTCTGGCACCACGTGAGGAAGCCTCCCGGGGCAGCTTCACTCTGCACGTGGACCTGGGCGCCCCCGTCCAGGACCACCGAGGACTGGCTCTGGGCAGACCTCAGCATCACTGTCCCGCCCCTCTGCCTTTGGTGAAGCCCAGCCTCTCCAGGGTGACCCGAGATCCTGACCTCGGGCCTCCATGCACGTGCAGCACCCCGGGGGGAGGCGCCCTTCTTAACCCCTGCAGGGAATCCAGCCCGGGAGCCGAGGTGGCCAGACCTACTGTCCCCTCAGACAGCTCGGACAGTTTCCCGTCACGCGAGTTTAGGCAGGAAGGAATTTTCCTTTGAAAACGCCCACGGCCCTGGAAACAACACTGCCCGTGGCTCCCCAGCCCCACCTTGACCCTGCCCCCTCCCCACAGGATCGTGCTCATCTGCGCCAAGCGATCGCTGTGTGCGGCCTTCTCGGTCCTGCCCTACGGAGAGGGTCTGCGGATCAGGTGAGTGGTCCCAGGGCGCCCCAGGGCCGCACTGCCTCGCACGGGCACACGCCTAGCCCAGCATGTCGGCTTCCGCCGGAGCTCCTCAGGAACTTGGAATGGCCACTTGGGTCCTCGCCGTCCCGCAGGGGCCGTGGCTTCTGTTCGGGCTGTCTATACATAGCTTGCCTGGGACGTCCATCTCCTCGTGGACACAGCCGCGCGTCCCTACGACCAGCCCAGGCAGTTGTGCGTGATTCGGGAAGAAGGAAATGGCTGTTGGGTGGGGACAGCACTGTGTGGCCTTGGCATAAAAATAGTCGGTGACAGAGAACCCTGACTCGTGAGGGCCACCGCCAGGTCCCAGGGTCTGAACTGAGCCGCTGAGGTGTGTGACGGCAGCGTGCAGGGTCATCTGCTCCGGGTACGCAAGCTCGGGGTGAAGTGAAGGGAGGTGCTGCCACCGCCCAGGGTGTTTTGGCAGGTGGCGTCTGTCACCACGGAGGGGACTCAAGGACGCCCCTGACAACAGGTGCTCACTGGTGTGCATCTTCCGGTCACATCAGTGCTGCTGCTCTTCCCACGAGGGGACGTGTGGATACTGTTGTCGCGAGCGCTCTGCGCTGAGGGACAGGCAGGCTGAGCGGCTGGAGCCTGAGCCCAGCGCGGCGGCATCCTGGGGCTGAGCTCCTGCCCGCCAGCAGCGGGGCTGAGCCCCCACCCCGTGCATTGCAGCGACCTGAGGGTGGACGTCCAGAAGCAGCGGCACCCGTCTGGAGGCACTTCCGTTTCTCCCGAGATGGTCTTTGAGTTGGAAGGCGTTGAGCTGGGAGCGGATGGCAAGGCAAGTGTCCACGTCCACTGGCCCCACAGGCACACGTGGACTCAGGTGTCTCGGATGCGAAGCCCGAGGGTGGGTGGTCAGGCCCGGTGGCCCTGTGAGCGCAGCCCTCAAGCCTGGGGCCGCTCGCCTCACAGCCACACCGAGAACAAGCCCAGTGTGAGCTGCACGTGCCCACAGCCGGCAGCTCCGGCCCCCCACCCCCGTCTGTGCAGGGCTCTGAGGTTGGGGGTCTTCAGAGGCAGGGAGAACGTTTGGTGCTGCAGAGCCCAGACAATGGTAAAGGTGGTGTTCTGGAATGTTCTTGTTATGTGAGTGACAGTGTCAAGCTCAAGGGCTGCCTCAGTGGCCTTGCCGGAGTTGTGCGTGTTCATTTTTCACGCAGGGCCCAGTGCGTTTGTGTCTGTGCCTTCCCGCAGTGGGGCGCCAGGGCAGGTGGGGCTCAGCTTGACCTCCGGTCTTGGGAAACAGGACTGAACCCCGGCGCACTTGCCTCTCCAGGTCGTGTCTTACGCAAAGTTCCTGTACCCTACGAACGCCCTGGTTGCATACAAGAGCGACGGCCACGGCCCGCTGCCCCCACCTCGGCCCAGCGTGCCCCGGGCTCTGCCGGGCTCAAGACACAAACCTGTCCCTGCCAAGTCGGCGCCAGCTGGCACAGAGCTAGGTAGCCACGTGCCTTGACCGCAGCACAGGGACCGCTGCGTGGCAGGCAGCTGTAGCCTCAGGGCAGACAGACCTGGGGGCAGGGTCAGAGGGCAGCCTCTCAGAGGGGAGCAGCCCCAGACAGAACCGGGGCCCTGGGCTTCCCCTGAGCCAGGCATGGAGAGGAGCCTTTTAAAGGTGGCTCCAGGGAGGGCCCCTGCCCCTCAGGACACCCTTCCTTTACCCCAAGCCCTGGGCCCTTGGGAGGGAGGCAGCCATGGCCGGGGTCCCTCCCAGACCCCAAGAAGTCCCCTTGTCCGCCCGCCTCCCCTCAGGGTGGACAGAAGCTCCACTGGAGGCACCAGTGGGTCAGGGGCTGCCTCTGCTTACAGGGAGCGACGTGGGGGATGCCCCGGAGTATAACCCCGACCTCCTGGACGACCCACAGTGGCCCTGCGGCAAGCACAAGCGGGTCCTCATCTTCGCGTCATACATGGTGAGCACCCTGCACCAGGGCCCGTGTGCTCGCGGGCTGTGGGCGTGTGTCCCCAGCACCTGGAAGCCCAGACACCAGCAGCCACGGGCCACAGCAGGGCAGGCTAGCGGTGCCGGCCACGCCCTGGGGTCAGCCCTGACCCTCCAGCCCTCGGTGCTTGGAGCCAGGTCTCCCCTCACTGGGGTTGCACAGTTCTGGGGCCATTTTCTCCTCACAGAGGCTCGGGTGCCTCTGAAGCTGCTCCGAATTCACATTTTCAAACCCAAGTCGCATGAAATCCGCCCCGGCACTGGGTCCACAGCAGGCCCCGGGTATGGCAAGAGGCTGCCTACCCTGCTCGCGTCTTCGTTGCAGACCACGGTGATAGAATACGTGAAGCCCTCAGACCTCAAGAAAGACATGAATGAGACCTTCAGAGAGAAGTTCCCGCACATCAAGCTGACGCTGAGCAAAATCAGGAGGTGAGGAAGGCAGGGCCGGCCGTGCTCCCAGCCCCTCACCTGCAGCCGCCCCTGCAGCCCACCTCCTCGCCCCCACCTCTGCAGCCCACCTCGCCTCCCCACCCGCCTGGCCTCACCTCTGCAGACCCTCGGAGCAGCCCAGGATCTTTTTAAATTCTAGTCTAGCACGTCCCTCTTGTGCTCAGGCCCTCCTAGCCTGTGCCACTTTGCTCAGAGTCGATGCCACAGCTCTTCGTGTGGCCCACAAATCCCCGCCCACCCCGTGTGCTACGTGCCAGGCACTCACCAAGACTAGCCCGGGTGTTCCTCTGCTTTCATAACACGCACGCCATGGTCCCTGCCATGATCCCCACATGGGCCCCACTGTGAGGACGTGGTGGAGCTGCCCTGAGCCTGGGGCCTGCCCTGTGCCAACACCCCAGTGCCTGGGGACCTGCCTTTCCTCCTGTGGCCCCCACCATTCCCCCTCCTCCCTTAGGTCTCTTGCTAAAACCACCCCTTGTCAGAGGTCCCTCCCACCTTACTACCTACCCCACCCCCACCACCCCCCGAGCGGGGTTTGTCCTCTGTGGTTCCATCCGTGAGGACAGTGCGGGCCACCCACCCACACTGGTGCAAGCAGGTGGAGGCTGAGACCCTGCCTGCTCCGTGCCCATGAAGCCGTGTGCCCTGGCACTAGGCTGTTCCCTGGAGGACACGGCACCTTTTCTAATGGCCCAAAGGCACATTGCCCAGGCCGTGGGAGAGTCGCTGCTGCTCCGCCCCAGCCAGAGCCTTGTCCCACAAGGACTTGGCTCCTGTCTCCACCCGCAGTTTAAAGCGGGAGATGCGGAACCTCTCTGAGGAGTGCAGCCTGGAGCCCGTGACGGTGTCGATGGCCTACGTGTACTTCGAGAAGCTGGTCCTGCAGGGCAAGCTGCACAAGCAGAACCGCAAGCTGTGCGCTGGGGCCTGCGTGCTGCTGGCCGCCAAGATCAGCAGCGACCTCCGCAGGAACGAAGTAAAGCAGCTCATCGATGTGAGTACAGGCTCTGCTCTGGCCACGCTGCCCAGCCGGGCTGCCACGGGGCACCTCTCAGCCCAGCCTCAAGGTCCTCGAGGGGCAAGGCACGGGCCAGAGGGGTGCCAGCTGCTCGTCTGGTTAACATCTGTCTGGGGCTACTGCCCACTGTCAAGCGTGGCCGGGCATCCACGCCCAGAACCCGCTGACTTAGAGGGAAACGCGGAAGAGGGAAGGGACCCCTCCTGTTTAAACTTTCTCTCTTCCATGCAGAAGTTAGAAGAAAGATTTCGATTCAACAGGCGAGACCTGATTGGATTCGAGTTCACGGTGCTTGTGGCTTTGGAACTTGCTCTGTACCTTCCCGAGAACCAAGTGTTACCTCATTACCGGCGCCTCACCCAGCAGTCCTAGCCTGGGCCCAGCGGGGGCTGCCGTGCGTGAGGGCGCATCTGCTGGCCCCAGAGGTGACCCGGGCACTGAAGCCCCCGAGTGTCACTGGCCTTTTCTGCACCTGCCCAGCAGGGACATGCCTGCCCTCTGGCTGGTGCGGCTCTTGTTTCTTTGCACTGTTTTCTTGGAAAGGGTCACTGCTTTCATTCCAAAGTGCAACACACCTCCGAGGGCATTTCTCAGAGTATTTCCAGATTTTTACGTGAACTAAATATGGAGTTTTGTCACTGTTCCTTTTTTTCCGTATGCCCGAGACCAGTCTGGCACCAGGGCCTCCGGTCTACAACCCGACTTTGCAGGATTTCTGTCTCCGCCTGGCCTTCCGCAAACCTTCGCAGCCCCCGCACTAGCACCAGGGTGGAGGTCTGGGTTCCAGACCTCACTGAACACGCTGAAGTTGCTGTTTACCTTACTGAAGCATTCACCGTGGGTATTTTGGTTGTTCAGACGCGGAGACGCAGCACTGTGGATTCCCCGACAGCGACACAGCGCTGGCCCTGCCACCCCAAGCAAAGCTACTGCAGAGCTTTCTCCACCTGCCTTGCCCCTGTCGGCAGGTAGAGCTTTTGGCGTCAGGTTAGGCCAACGAGAGCAGGTTCCTGACTTGTTCTGATCTCATTTTTGGACTCTTGGACCTCTGTTGAAGCATTGAGTCACTGTGAAATTCCGATGCCCTGTGTGGTACACTGACAGGGCTCAGCCGACCCTCACCTGTGCCAAGAAACCCATTACCTGTGACACTCTGGGCCTTCAGGACCGCTGCTGATTGCTGGCTCTAGACTCTTGATTTTCCTAAGCAATATTGTGATGGAGAAAAATAACGTATTTATTATAATTTGGGATTTGGTTTTGAGGGCCTTTTTTTTTTTTAAGGTAACAAAAACCGGTCAAAGGAGGTCTGAAATTGACTTGAAAAAACACTTGACCCTCCAGCGGGAGGCCACCGACCACTCACGCCCCACACCCTCGAACGATCAGTGTCAGGGCCTTTCTTCCTAGGCAGGAAGTGGACGCCGTCTCGACCAGCTCAGCCGGGGCAGCCCACTGAGCCAAGCAGACCCCAAGCAGTGGTCACCGCAGTGCAGGTCTGTGCCACAGCTCAGCAGGGCCCTCTGCACCTTCCCAGGTTTGTCTCCAGTCCTCGCACAGTGACTTTTGCATGGTCCAGTTCTCCAGCCAGCTGCCCCGTCAACAGCTCTGAATAACCAAGGACCATTGAGTTCTTCTTCATAGGTCAGCTGGTCTCAAAAGTGGCCATTTTGGCTGGGCCACCAGGCTGTCTTTCCCACTGCTATCTTATCAACCTGCCTGTCACTGGGCGGGGGGACTATGGGATGACCCCCACCTGGACCCCATTAATACATTACACTGTCCACACGGACTGGTGCTTCTGCAGAAAGGAGATGCCAGTTCTGCTGCCTGCAGATCTCAGGCCACCAGCAATTCCACCAGATAGACCCCAGCAGAGGTGCCAGACAGCTGCCTGCCCACTGGCTCCTGCAGGCCTATGCCCACCCAGCCCTCTCTTCCATTGCTGTAGCCACTCACAGGGACCCTGAGAACTAGTAGTGTACAAGGGATGGGTGACGTGAGGGGAAGACTGCAGGATAGGGACAGTCTCTCTTCTAATAAGCAGCCCATCCTCTCAGTCCAAGGATGATCCCCTTAAAGCCAGTGTGCACCCAGGAGGAAAAGGACAGACCGGGCAGCTGCTATACCACGTAGAACACTGGGCCTAAGCCCCAGGCAACTCTCCTCTGAAAAGCAACCTCTCCTGCCACCAAGATACACCTGGAGGGCACCTGCATGGCACGAACACCATAAGGGACTAACTCCGAAAATATTCAGGTTTACAACCTACCTTCAAGGGACATATTTCCATGGGACTTTCCAGAAAGACCGTAGCAAGAAAGTGGCCAGTAAGCACAGTAATTTAAGTTTGTATGTTTACGTAGTGAGATTAAGTCATTTTACCAACCAGTCTGTTGGAAACCCTCCCCTGCAGTATGTCCTGAATAATGCCACGAGCTGCCCCTGTGCGGTATTCAAGAATTACTGCAACAAAGCCAAGAGTTAAACCAAAGCCAGAGCCTGTCACCCTCTAGAACAAGGGCAGGGGTCAGAGCTGTGTCAAAGGTGTTCAGCTGGGCTATGACCAAATGAAACCAAACCTGGTGCCGCTTCCTCAGCACCTGGTGGTAGTCACAGATGTAAATGTGTGAAGTGAACATCTGACCTCAGAATGTTTGTCATGGCTGTTTTTAAATGGATAATGTATTTGTGCTTTAAAGTAAACCTTGACTTTGCAACATACTTTATAACTTGTGTCCTTTCATCTAACTGGGTGCTACCCCATCCCTGCCACCCAGCCACAGCAAAGCCTCAGCCTCAGCCCTGTTCCCAACAGAGGCCAAACGAGTACATCTACGGGCACAGAACGAACCAGCACGAGTGGATTTTCACTTTTTATTTATGACATATTTTCCAAATCCCCGATTCTCTCCAGTCAGAAATTCCTAGAACGAGGAGAAAAGGACGTTAAAACCATGTTTCTGGAGAAGTCCCACTCTGCCCAAACACGAGACACCCCTGCTCTTACTTTGAAACGATGCCGTCAGCCTTGGCCAATCGGAGAATGGAATCATCTGACTCACCCTTTGAAAGAAAAAAGCACACTGAATATTCCTGCTGCTGCCTGGGACGGCAGGTCAGCTGCACTGCCCACCCCATGCTCCGCCGCGCTGGACGATGGTGGGCAGACTCTCCCAGTCACCGCCTCAAGCCTGAGTGTACAGGGAAGGTGGCTCCCAGGTCGGTTTTTTCCTGGGTCCCTGAGCACCCCTCTCCTGCCCCCAGGAAGAGGCAGGCAGCCGCCACAGTCCACACTGCTCAAATCTACGCAGGCCCCAGCAAAGGGAGAAAGGCGCCGTCATACGCTCAGATGCCCAGGCCCACACGCTCAGACGCCCAGGCCCAAGTCCACAATGTTCCCAAGGTGCAGGGCCACGTGACAAGCAAAGCCCCGGGGAACACTCACCATCCTGCGAATGGCCCCGCAGATGGCGTAGGTTTTGAACTGGCCATTAAACCTGCCTGTAACCTTATCCACCTATAAAAAAAAAAAAAGAGTTCATAAAGCCACTCCCTAGGTAACTTTACCTCTCACCAGGAGTTTGGAAAACACCAACTTGAAAAGCCAGCCCATACCTGCACCTTCCACCCTCCCCAGTGGTCCCTCCCCAGGGGCACACACCTTCCCGCGGCCTGGGGTCCCGCCTCACCTCAGCGACGTTCATCTGGATGGACGCGTGGTCCTTGGCACCGATGATGCGGTTGCTGGCGGAGCTGAGGAGGAAGGGGGCACAGTGAGCGGGTGGAGAGGGGGCCTGGGGGAGCAGCGGAGGCGAGGGGCAGGGGGGTGGAGGAGGAAGAGGGGACCTGGGGGGGTGGGGCAGGGAGAGGGGACCGGGGGTCAGCGGGGCGGGAAAGCGCGCCGGGCGTGGTGGGTGCGGATGGGTGGGGCGCTCACCATTTCCGCGGCACGTACAGGTCCACGAACTCGCCGGCGTCGTTCTGCATGTCAAGGCCGCGCCTAAGGAATCACCACGCGGCGCGTGAGGGTGGCAGGGCCCGCGCCCCCGCTCCCCGCGCGAGCCCGCCCGCTCCCCGCGCCGCCCCCGCCCGGTTCCCGGCCAGCCCCGAGCCGGAGCCCGCGCCGCGCGGCCCACCTGCTGCCACCACGACGCACGCGAGCGGAGAAAGGAAGTAGCTTGGCCCCTGGCAGAAATATCGACGGGCGGGGCGGAGCCGAAACGAGTGCTTCCGGGTCACGCAACCGCAGTGAGTCTGCGCGGTGCGTCCCCGCCGGCCGCCGGCCTGACGCGTTTCCGCTTCCGCTTCCGCTTCCGTCGGCGGGTCCTGAGTCAGAGGCCGGGCAGCCGGGGCGGCGTCCGAGCTTACCCCGTGCCTGGGATGCGCCCGGCGGCCAGCGCCTGGAGGCCGCGAGTAGGCAACGGGGGCCGCTCTCCTGTCGCCTGCTGTCGCAATGCCCCCGGCCCTACGGGCGAGCTCGTGGGCACCAGCCCCGCTGGGGGTCAGAGAAAAGCCCCCGAGCGCCCTGCGCCCGCCTTTCACCCGTCGGACCCCAGGGTAAACAGGCAGCCTTTCTGAAGAGGACGCGGCCCACGTTTGTCACAGGGGCCACTTACTCCTGGGAAATCCGCGGCGTGACGCGAAGGTGGGCCCGCGAGGGAGTTCGTTGGCAGCGAGAACAGTGGAGACAGCCCGTGGGTCCTGAGGGAGGCCTTGGTAGCAGCCTGAACCTCGTCGCCAGCCGGAAGCTCCAGGCAAGGGCGCGCAGCAGGGCCTGCGTCGCGGTCCTCGCTGGACAGGGGGCACGGCCCTGGGCTGTAGAATCCAAACCTCGGAAACCGAGGCCTGAGCAGGGAAGGGGCTTGGCCTAGTGGCAGAACTGAGGCCAAACCCCACGGCCCTTGCCCTGCCGCATCTCATCCCCTCCCCAGTGACCCCTCTTCACCCCACCCCACCCAATTTCCCCCGCTCTGTCCTTCCACAGAGCAGTGTCGACTGAGAAGTGCTGATGCCAGGCTCCATCCTAGTGCTAAGGATCCATTAATGGAAAAACAGAAAATTCCCAGACTGTGGAGCTAACATCCGGAGTGTCCCCCGCCACACATTCACGAGAGTGTGCACAGAGTCCCTCAGCTAAAACGTCCACTGGGGACTTCATCTCCCACGCGAGACAGAAGGCCCCACGAGCACAGGCTCAGGACCATATACACCCTGCTCCTGCCATAGGGGCTGCCTAGGGCTAAGCCACAGGAGCCTCGGAACACAGCTGGTGCCTGCCCTGCCCCTCTGCCTGGCCAGCCCTGCTCAGTCTCGGCTGCACGTCACCTCCCTGACCAAAATCTGTGGCAGGTTGTTCTGCCAAGGGTTGTCTGAAAACACGCCAATCCTTTTTCACACGCCAATCCTCTCGTTAGACGTTCCTTTGTGGAACTGGTTATTAGAGGTAATCTCACCAGTGGCCCAGGAGCTCCCTGGGGCTGGAGCTGGAGTTGCTCATCATGGGGCACTGCACACAGTAGGCACACAAGGCACAGTATTGAGTGAATGCACCAAGGGACCCTCATCCTAGCCACATAGCACCCCAAGTCATGGCAAACCTCGTTAAGACTGGAGAGTCTGGACCTGGTTAGGGCTGAGACTGCAAGTCCGTCATGCCTGGAAACCAGGCGTTCATGTGAGCAGTGTGTCTGCCATTGCTTCCACTGGACTCCGGCAACCAGGCATCAAAAGTGAGGACACCGAGGCCACTGTCCTTCAGGAAGGTCGCTCAGTATTCATGCAGGCCCTGAGATGGGTGCTCTTTCCAGAGTCCCCAGCATGTGTACAGAGGTGACTTGTCTATGTTTATGGTTAGAGATGTGCACGGCTGGCCTGCCTGCCTGCGTGTGTGGGTTGGCCCAATAAGACCTGAGACATAAGAGATCTCTGTAGATGAAAGGCCAGAGATAGAGGCAGATGGACCAGAGTATCAGAAAGGAGAGAGCAGCAGATGGCTCTGCAGAGCTGTCGAAGGCTGGAGAAAGAACCATCCTAAAAGATTATCCAGTGCTCACACAGGACTGGAAATAGTACCTGTTCCCATCAGTGAGACGGGAAAACACAATTTATAAGGCAATGAATGGAGTACTCAGAAAGGTCCTGCCTCAGTAATGGGGAATAATCATCCCCACCTAAATGCTGTCCTGGTCCTACCTAACAAACCATAAAAGCAAAAACTGAAAGGATCAAACTGTTTCCAAGTAACCTAACTGCCCATCCCAGAAAAAGCCTTAAGAATATTGATAGGAATATAATAGTATCAAGCACCCAACAAGGTAAAATTCACATTGTCTGGCATCTGATCAAAGATTACTAGGCATACAAACAAAGAAGCAGGAAAACATGGCCTGCAATGAAATGGAAAAGCAATCAATGGAAATTGATCCAGAACTGATGCAGATGTTAGAATTAGACGAGGACGTTACAACAGCTTTTATATAACATAAAATATTTCATGTGTTTAAACAGAAATGGAAGTTATTTTTTAAAAAAAGTCCTGGCTGGGCGAGGTGGCTCACACCTGTAGTCCCAGCTATGTAGGAGGCTGAGGCAGAGGATCACTTGAACCCAGGAGTTCAAGGCTGCAGTGAACTATGATCAACAGAGTGAGACCCTCACTATAAAATAAAAATGAAATAAAAATTAAAAGACCCTAATCAAAATACTGAATTAGTTTCCTCAGCCACCACCAAGGTGTTCAGTCCTTCCAGGGAAGCTAAGACCGTTTTGGGGTGAGGCCCTCACTTCCTTCAGCAATGAGCACCACGCCCAGCAAGCCCATGCATTGGCCTCTGTCTCCTAGCTTACCTGCCTCTACTCAGCCCTCATCCTGCATGACAATGAAGTGACTGTCACAGAGGATGAGGTCAATGCCCTCATTAAAGCAACCAGTGTAAATGTTGAACCTTTCTGGCCTGGCTTGTTGGCAAAGGCCCCGGCCAATGTCGACATCAGGAGCCTCATCTGCAGTGTGGAACTGGTGGACCTGCTCCAGCGTCCGGTGCTGCACCAGCAGGACGTTCTTCCCCCTCTGCCACTGCTGCCCCAGCTGAGGAGAAGAAAGTGGGAGCAAAGAAAGAAGAATCTAAGGAGTCCAGTGATGACATGGGCTTTGGTCTTTTTGACTAAGCCTCTTTTATGATGTTCAGTAAAAAGCTGAACTCTTAAAACTAACAGATATGAAAACTACAATATCTAATATGAAAAAAAATAACACTGCATAGGATTAAAGGCAGATTATACCTTGAAGAAGAAAAGATTAGTGAACTTAAGGATGTGGCAATAGAAACCATCTAAAATGAAACAAAAAGAAAAGATTACTTAGAAGAGCATCCGTGAGCCGTGGGACAATCCAAGTGGCCTGACATACATGTACTTGGAATCCCGAAAGAGGAAGGGGTTAACAGAAAAAATGTATATGAAGAAATAATGGCCAGAATTTTCTCAGATTTGATAAAAACTAAAAACCCACAAATTCCAGTCAGGTGCAGTGGCTCACACCTGTAATCCTAGGACTCTGGGAGGCCAAGGTGGGAGGTTTGCTTGAGCTCAGGAGTTCATGACCAGCCTGAGCAAGAGCAAAACCCCATCTCTACTAAAATTAGAAAAATTAGCCTGGTATGGTGGCACTCGCCTGTAGTCCCAGCTACTTGGGAGGCTGAGGCAAGAGGATTGCTTGAGCCCAGGAGTCTGAGGTTGCAGTGAGCTATGATGACGCTGCTGCACTCTACCAATGGTGACAGAGTGAGACTCTGTCTCCAAAAAAAAAAAAAAAAAAAAAAAAAAAAA
>RJWJ010015559.1:0-35973 GCA_004363605.1 Indri indri
AGACTCTTTCTCAAAGAGGCACACACATGACACCAGCAGAGCTGGATCAAGACAGATTTTAGTGTCAGTTGCTGCACAACACCAAGAAATACTATTCTCTTCTGACATGGGGCCTTAGCATTGGGTTTGGCTCATCCTAGCTCGAATGTCCTTCTGGTACAAAGAGTTAGCTCTCAACACCCCATTATTGCTTCACTTAAGCTGGCTGTCACTGGTCTCCCTGCTCACACCAAACTGGGACATGGCAAAGACAGGGCAAGGGGCAGAGGAACACATCTGTCTCCAGGTACCAGCCTATGTGAGCACCAGAAACTCACTAACTGGAGATTTCAGTGCTGTGGCAGCAGAGCACAGGAAGGAGAGGCACAAGGATGTTACAGTGTCCCTGGCATCCTGTACCCTCTTCTTGCCACTGCACCAAGCCCCGTAATATGCTAAGTTCACCAGCTGTGTTGTTTATAGCTGAAGCCCAGGATTTGAGGCTCTATCCCAGTGACTCCTCGGCCTTTGTGCAAATGAAGGGATACAAATGGATATATTGGTAGGGGGCGGCATAACCTCACTCCCCCAGCTGCTACTCATCAATACATAATGGCGTCAGAGCAAGGAATGCTTGATTAAGCGTGTAATGGTGTGGGGCTAAGAGGGCTATCAGGATCTTTTAACAAGGGCATCTGTACCACTTAAGTGTCCCTTTTCCCAGGACACTGCTGTTGTGGGCACTGCCAGTGGTTGCCTTTATGGCTCTTTTCTGAATGTCTTGGCCAACCAGCCCACATTTGCATAGGTTCATTTTTCCTTTACTTACATTAATTAAATCAAATGTGTGATGGCAAAGTTTTGCTGGCTAAGGTGCCAGACATTTAGAAAGGATTTAACGTCATGAATTCTAGAACTTTTGCATTTGTAACCCAAATGAAAGTATTTTGTTGGACAGAAATTGATGAGGCTTGTAAAAATCACCGGAGGAGGGGACTCCTTGCTCCTTGACAGCCCTTGCGCATCTCCCGGTGAGTCATGACTCTATCAGTGGAATTCAGTCGGTTTGCTTTAAATGAAACTATCAATCTGCCTTTCTCCGGCCCCCAGCATATACATTTGTCATAACATAAATTACAGCATTGCAACCTCATAACACTGCTGTTACTTGTCAAGGATGACCATGAGCAAGATTCCTAGGGATCTGGCCTTGTGGACAACATGCCTTCCTCTCTGGGGTCTCTGTGCTGGTTCTGCTGGTCTAGTCAGTGGTCCTCCCCCTGGCTGACTTCTGGAGAGACTGCCTTTGCAGAGATGCTCTGTTCTTGGTGCCCCGCAGGGCTGTGGGGAAAGCTGGGCTTCAAGTAGCCACAGGCTGAAACATCCATCGCTACTGCTCCTTTTGGTCAGGAATCCTCCTCCTCTGTGCTGTGTCCAGACCCTGCTGGCTCAGCCCAGGTGGTGCTACAACAGAGGCACTGTGGGTCACCATGATAGCCTGATAGCCATTTGCCTGGCATTCCCCAAATAAGGGATTCAGATAGGAGAGCAGAGTGTCTTCCCCTGACATCCGCATCCTTGGGATAGATGGCCCGGGGGACCATACAACTTTCTACCCTCCGAGTGTCATTTCCAAATATACCTCCATTTGTAGGGTATAGTAGCAAAAGGCTTTGGAGCAAACCAATGTGGATTCAAATCCAGTTTTGTCACTGATACTTTGACATTGGGAAAATAGCTTTATTCCTTATGAGTTTCAATGTCCTCATCAGTAAAAATAGGATAATAATACCTTCCACAGAGTCCTAAAGAAACCTGAGCAGAGAAGCTGGCTCAGGATACAGGCTCAATAAATGTTCATTTCCTTTCCTCTGAGGGATTTTATAGACTAAGTTAGAGTTATGAAATCCCAACACCAGGTGGGACCTTGCAGCTCAATTTTTATCTTTCTTGGGTGTTGTGAACACAAAGGGCTGATTTGTCCAGCACAGCAGAGAGCACACCTACCCGGCCACAGCTCCTGGAGGTGGAGACCACCCCGGCCCCAGTCCAGTCTCTGGAGCACAGCGTGGTGCCTCGCACAGAAGAGGTCCTCGGTGAGTATTTGTGGAGTGAATTAAGTTCAGTGGGTTTGAAATCTTAGACTCTGATGTGACAATGTTTCAGTTTAAATTTATTTGTCCACACGGAGGCACAATTGCAGGGGAGCAACAGTCCTCTGGTTGTTGAAAATGACGATTCTTTACAGGGGGCAGTGGTTTTCAGTTAAAGTGGGTTCGCAGATCCAGCTTGGTTAATCCACATCACAATCCTGAGAGGCTGCCATGTATCCCAATCCTGCCAACAAGGAGAGGCAGCTGGGGCAGGAGGAGGGGAGGACAGAGGTCTCCCGTCTAGAGCAGTGACACTGGGTCTCATCCCAGGCTTAATGGAGGGAACCCCACTGTTCTTTTATCCTTTCCTTTGTGTCACAGCCAGTGCCCAGTGAGTGTTTTCCTGAAATCTTGATAGGCCAGTGGTTCTCAACTGGGGTTCCTGCCCCCCACAGACATTTGGCAACACCCAGAGATTTTTTGGTTGTCACGACTATGAGGTGAAATACTCCTGACATCTCGTGGGAGGCCAGGGATGCTGCTAAACACCCTACAAGAGTGCACAGGACGGCTGCCCACAAGGAATTATCCAGCCAAAATGTCAGTAGTGCCAGGGCTGGGAAACATGGCGATAGACGTAAATATGAGTTTGTCAAATATGAGTGAGAAATGTCCCCAAGTTTTCTGAGTTCTTTTGAGGAGAGTTGAATTCTAGGTATCCACTAAGCTGTGAGACCAGAATGTTCTTCTTGGCAGAACTGTTGTTTGCTCCTATGCCCCTGGGAAACTTCTTGCTTTCATGTTTTCTTTTCTTTTCTATTCACGAACATTAGTAAGAACAAAAATTAGGACATCAGTTATTTTTGTGTCTCCCCAGAGCACTGGATCCATGGCTCTGTACTCCACAAGGACCCAGTATTTATGAATCTCTGAATAATCAAAAGATCTCATTATTATTGTTATTAATGATAATCTTAAAAGTGAGAATTGATTTAGCACTTACTGTATGTCAGATGATTTTCTAAGAATTTTATATTTATTATGTCGTTTCAATGCCTCAACTACTATGAACTCTGAACTGTGTACTCTGACTATTCCCATTTTATAGATGTGAAAACTGAGGCATCAGGAGGCTAAATAGTTTGATCACAGTCAGAATTAGTATGTGGTGGCATCAAGATTTGTAGCCAGGCGTCCTAGTCTGGATTTGGCGGGGTGGGGCATGCGCAACCATGTAGTCACACGACTTCACTTTCTTGGACAGTCTTCAAGGCTGCCATCAGCGTGAAGACCCTATGGAATGAAGAAAGGAACAAGACCGAGTTCCCTCATTTTTGGCATGCTTTAGAGTTTTCCTCAGGGCAAGAGAGAAGCAGACAGGAATCAAGCACATACATCTCCTTTGGAAAGAATCTCGAGTAAAATTAGCAAAGTCAAGAACTTTTTTGGAAGGAAGAAAGAAACTGGGAGATGAGATGGCAACATGTAAACTCTTCCCTGAGTGTCCTCTTCTCTCCACTCTTCACTAGCGTGAAAAAGGCAAAGGAGAAAGCAACAAAACCGCAGGCCAAGCTCCAGGCCATGAGACATTGGCTCCATCCACTGATGCCCTGCAAGGTGAGTCTGCTGGCACCAGGGCCTTTGGGGACAGTGTTCTGTACGTTGGAGCTGCAGTAGCTGTGATGAATTCCAATAGAACTCTCTGTTATAGGCTCTCACACAGGTACTGCTGAATTCATGATTTTTGCCTCTTGTTAAAGCCTGTTCGTACTTAATGTACTATCTGGTTTTGCAGGATTCATTAGCTTGGAGAATACACTCATGCTGAAGAAAGAACAGACCAAAGACTTGGGAGGAACTAATTAGAAAGGTCTATAAGAGATATCTGTGGACACTTATCTCATTTATCCATTGATATATTGCTTTCCCAAGCGTGCATTGGGCCCTGTTTGCCTGGACCTATGCAGTCCCTGAGAAAACAAAAATTAAAAAGGCATCAGCAGGGAACATGAACAGACTAAGGAACAATTGCCATATAAGAATGCGATTGCTCCCATGGAGGCCACAGAGTGGAGAGATTTTAAGCACAGGCTACCTGGCTTCAAATCTCAGCTCTGCCACTAAGTAGCTCTGTGACCTTGGGCAAGTTGTTTAATCACCGTATGCCTTGGTTTCCCTCATTTATAAAATAGAAATAATAACAGTACCTACCTCCTGGAGTTGTGATGAATTAAGGTGCAACATGCTTAAACAGGTGTCTGGCACATAGTAGGTGTTCAGTATAGGTTAGTTATTATCACTGATGGATTATTGAATATTTATGAAATAAAGGTTAGTTATTGTCCTGTACTGAGTACAATGAAAATACAGGTGAAGGAGAGCCTAAGCCTGTCTAGGAGGCCAGAGAGTGCTTCTGAGAAGGTGGCATGTGGGCTGAGATGGAAGAGTGGGCAGTGGATTGCCAGAAAGCCCAGCAGAGTGAGGGCATTCCAGGAAGAGAAGACAATATATGCAGGAGCAAAGAGGCCTGAGAGAGCTGGCATATTTGGGGAAGCGCATGTAGGTCAGAATTTCTTGGTCACAGAGGATGATGGGGGAGATGCAGGAGAGGAGACAGGTGAGCAGGGACCAATTCATATGCTGAGATGAGAAACTTGGCATATGTCCTGTTCGAAGTCTTTGAATGATTCCAACTAGGGGAGAGACACAATGCCATTTTCAGATCACCCTGGCGACATGGGAGGACAGAGGGGAAGGACAGGAACGGAAGCAGAGAGACCGGCCAGGAGGCGACAAGGCACTGGCAAGAAGCGATGAGTGCTGTAAAGCCCCGGCAAAGGCATGGAGAGAGGAACGGACAGGAGGGCTTTGAGGAGGCAGAACTGGCAAGAGCATCCTGATCGGACGTGATGGCTGAGAAAAGAGAAATCTTGGATGGTTCCCAACAACAGGGTGGGCATGGATGGTGCCCTTCCTGAGAAGGGGACCTCGGAGGAGGAGCAGGTTTTGCACGTGACAATGAGTGAAGCAGAAGCTAAGGTGAGAGTGTCCAGTGGGACAAGTCGGGGCTCAATCCTCGGCAAAGCCAAGTTTGCTCAGAAGAACGTGGAGGAGTAGACGGCAAAGACTGAGCTCACAGGAGGGCTGAGAAGAGGAAGCCTGTGACGACATGGAGGAAGGACAGCCAGGGGAGGAGGAGAACGGAGCAATGGGTGGTCGCTGAAACCAGAGGACACATCTAAAGAGCAAGAAAGTGGCCCCCAATGTCAACACCAAGAGAAGTCAAGTAACATGGAGCCGAACAGGTCATTATGTTTGTCAGCAGGTGCTGCCGATAACCTGGGCAGAGACATTTCAGTGGTGAACCAGCTGCCAGACTGCGGTGGGTGACGGGGCGGAGCACAGCAAGGACACTTCAGCGATCTGATTGTAAGGAGAAGTTACTGCTTTTTGAAATGAAGTTTTAAAAGGTATCTTTAATCCAAGTGCCCAACAGGAGATCTCTGAAACAGCTTGCTGTGATGAAGAATAGAATCCCAACAAGTAGGGAACTCTTGGGGAGACAATTTAAAAGATGAACATGTATTAAATTCATAAAGTAAACTCAGCAATTTTATAAAGGAAAATAACATGTTAGAAGCTATTTACGTATTTCACAAGCTCTAACCACTACTGTGCTCTGTGACAAGATTTACAATTTCTAGGAACTTATTTCTGTATTAGACTCCCTTAGAATATAGTTCATGTCCTTTGTAGGTAAAACTTCTAATAAATGTATTTGTCAATGAGTGGTGTAGTTTATGGACATTTGGCAGCAAAATATCCAAATTTCAAACCAGGAACCTTTGTAGTATCAGATCTTCACACATTTTATATGTTGTTTTGAGATTCATGAATTCACATAAATTTACTTCCCTCAGCTCATGAGAGTAAGGCTCATATTTCACATGAAACATTGACTTTTCTCTCAATCCTAAATTCTTATAAAAATTCCAAAGGCAATATTTTCCTTAGACCCAGAGCATGTATTAATATTTCTGGCTGGAGTGAGGTGAAATCTTTCTAAAAAGTGATGTCAGAATATCAGAGGGACAAGTAGAGAAATCTCATACTTGGAAGTTACTTAAATGAGCTTGATTCCAACACTAGTGACTCTAATATTAATACCAGTGGTGCCAACTATTTCCCACTGAGGTGGCCACAGGAGGCTCCATGGGGAAGGTTGTTTTTGAACTAACATTTAAAGAATGACAGGAATTTTGGTGGAGAAAGGAACCACCCAAGTGAAGGAAATGGCATAAGCCAAAGCCCAGGGTCTGAGATATAAAAAAACTAGTTGAAGGAGAGTGATTTAAAATATAGTGTTTAGGAAGGAGATATTTATGAAGAAAAGTAGTGGGAGATAAGACTATAAAGGATGATTAATATCAGAGTTTTGAGAACACGGATTAGGGCTTTGGGTGTTTAAGGAGTCCATGTTTAGTGAGGCAGGAATCAGTTTCCTTAAAACTATTTTTGAAGTCTCAGCCAAATTATGAAGTCTAAACTCACACAGCCTGATGAAGTAGGAGTGAAAAGAAGAATGCAAAAGGGGTAAATTCTGGCTAGCAGGGTATGGGAAGAAGGCAGAGTAAGGCAGCCACAGTCTGTGATGGGCTCAATGTGCCACTGGGGGCGTGGGGGTGCCAGGTAGGTGGAGTCACTCTGACTGTGCGGGGCAGGTGGGCCCCATGGGTTGGCTGGGGTGGTGGTGTCAGCAGCTTCACCTGCCTGACTGGGCTGTGGTTGCCCATTGTGGTTGTCCAGTGTTGACCAACTTCTCCACGTGCCTGACTCTCCCTGGAGGAAGTGAGCTTTCCTGCTGGCATTCATCACCCTGACTTGAGCTTGGCTCCTCCTCTGGAAGCAGAGATTCCTCTGTGTGGTCATGCTGATGGGTAGATTTTAGAACATTCTCTGGGACCATTTTTATGGGACCAGGAGAAATTGTTGAGAAGTTAAGTGTAAGTCGAGGAAAATCAATAAATTGGATTTTGAGGTAGGTATTTATGGTTGTTTTTTCTGCCTGCTTTTCCTTCTACCCTTCTCTGGCATTCCCTTCCCTCAGGGAAATGTCTATTTTTCTATTCTGGTCTGGTGGCACTACCACTTGTGTTCTGCTCCATTGAGTCACAGGTGTGGGCATGTTCCCAGAGTCTGGCCAATCATGGTGTCTCATCCTTCAGACCACAGTGATTGGACTAAGACGTGGGCATGTGACTAAAGAAGTACCAATCAGAGTCCTTCCCCGGAATTTTCTGGATCTGCTAGCATGATGCTTAGAAGATGCAACCAAGATCGTTCTTTGGTTAGAACGAGTGAGAATGAGGCTCCCACATGGAAAGAAGCAGAGTGGAGAGGGAGGGAGACCTGTTAACTTCCCTTTGAGTTCCTACATCCACCGCACTGTGCTCTGTCCCCGCTGCTCCTTTCTTTTCTGCTTGAGTTAGTTTGAGGTGTGTTTTGGTCACTTCAACTTAAATATGAGTCCTGATTAATACCAAAATTGTTTCTTTGCATTTGCTTTATTATTGGCTTCACGTTTACAACTTTCTTGGTCCCAGACAACCAGCAAAGCCTTCTGAAGGTGGGACCCTTCATTTAAGCTTAGTCTAGGAAGTACCCTCACAGATGTGCCATTTTTCAGCATCCCCTAGCTTTGTTTTCTCAATTCTGCAGAGTTATGCTTTTCTACAGAAACCTCAAATTACTTGCTAACAATGTACACAGGGAGCCTGGTCTTTGGGTTTATTTTCACAACAAGGAAAATAGATTTTGCAGAATATTTGTGAAAAACAGGTGAATACTGTGGTAATAACATACATTAACCACTAAAAAGAAAAGTGGTTCAGAGAAAAGGCATTACCACTAAGAGTATCATTAAGGTGTTTCACTATATAGTAAACGAGATGCAGTTTCACACCCTATCAACTTATGTTTAAGACACTGTGTGTGTGCATGTGTAAGAAATTTTGCTACAAGAAATAGGGCAACTTAAAACCATTACAAAGCCTCAGAATCTTTATATTAGGAAAATGTTTCACTTGCATGTGTTTGTGTGTATATATATTGCAAACTGTGCCACTAATCCACTTCCTCATCAGAAGCGTTGTTGCTATGCAAACCCACGCATGCTCAGCTGTGAGTGAGTTGGGGCACATGAGAGGGGGAGCCAGGAAAAGTCCCTGAAATGAGACCACCTGACCCAGCCTTGCCACTCAAGGTGAGTGACTCTCGGGGACGAGGCATGGCATCAAGAGTGGCCAGGCCCCTGGGATGAGCTTGGGGCCTGCACTGGCAGCACTGTGATTCTGATGGTTCCTCTCTTTGGAGCAGGACTCTACGTGGTAGCTTGCAACTGAGGCAGGATGCTCTGTTTGTACCCATGCAAAGCTGGTTAGCACAGCAGCAGCAGGAGAGAAAGGTGGGCCAGCAGGAAGTGAGACAGGACACAAGATTCAGTCCTCTCCTTGCACTGCTCAGGTCTAGTCTTGTCCTTTGTGAAGTCAAGTTTGCCACAGCGGCTTCAACGTGTAGTCAGCCACCATATCTACAAAAGCCTTGAGACAGGATGGTAAGTGGAACGTGCCACAGTCTGTGATCTTACAACTGCTCCCATGGCCTTCGCCACAACGTCTGCGTTTCCCTCATCTCAGTTAGCACGTCGGTGGGTCAAGGCTGCTAGCCATGGGCTGGCCCAGATCTCCCTCTCCAAGGGGTCTGAGCCTTCACAGGCCATGGTTGCACAAATGGCCTGTTTATAGTTATCTTGGGGCACAGGAAGCCCTGAGACGCACCCAGGGGATCTCTGGATTCTAGACACCCTTCTTCCTGCACATGTTGGAGAGTAACAACCTAGCTCTTCGTGGCCATCAGGGCCGATTGCCCCTGCCAACAGCACAACCCCTTGCCTTGCCTGCTCATCCACTGATGAACAGGTGGCAGTTGTGGCTTCTAATAGAACTCCAACCATATCCCTACCTTGGGGCCTGGGGCCTCTAACCAGCATGAGACAGGGAGTGCAAATTCCACAGGGGGCCACTGGGAGTGATGGTGGGGAAAGAACCACTCCTGTTTCCACCCACATTACACTCAAGTGATCCCCCTGCCTCAGTCTCCCAAGTAGCTAGGACTACAGGTGCACCACCATGCTCGGCTAATTGTTTCATTTTTTTGTAGAGACGGGGTCTTGCTATGTTGCCCAACCTGGTCTTGAACTCCTGGCCTCAAACAATTCTCCTGCCTCAGCCTCTCAGACTGCTGGGATTACAGGCATGAGCCATCCTGCCTGGCCTTGGTTGGTGTATTATAATACTAAAGCGGGCTCTCTTGTTTGTGAACTTGCTGGGCCTTTCAATCCTCTATCCACCTCTTCTCTTTCTGGTTTCCCTTTCTCTTTCTTTCTCTTCTGGATGGAGAACATAAAGGCAAATTCCAGAGAGAAAGAGGTTTGCTTAGAGGAGAAGGTTGGGGGCTTTGGTAAGTTAGGTGTTTGGCACATCCATTGGCTTCATGATTTTCTTTAGGGTTAAATGAGAATTGGCTTCAGGCAAGGGTGAATAGGGAAGCTGAGTGCCTGCTGAGAAATTGGATTCAGAGAGGGGGAATGAAGTGGAATATGTTCCTCTCAGTCTCATTGATCTTCCTTTCCTTTGAGGCATTTCCTGCAGGCTTCATTTAAAGATATAGAATTATAGGAATTAGATATGTTACCCTATCTACAATGATGGCAGGATCATTTATCAATGAAAAAAATTCAATTGTAGAGTTTCAGGAACACTCTTCATGCCTGACTTGTTTCTTAGATATTTTTAATTGAATTTGGTCTTTTTTTTTTTTTTTTTTTTCCTTTGGACAAAGTCATCAACCCCTGTTCCACTGAGCTGAAAGAAGAAATGAAAAGCAGTTTGACTATCAGGAAACCCTGAGTCAAATGTGAGAGCCAGAATCCATGCCTGCCCTTTGTGGTGTGTGGATCCAGCCCTGTTCCCTTCTCATTTGCCTCAGCACTGCTGAGAGAAGGGAGTGATGTGGTCCACTGTGACCTTCATTTTCACTAGAAGTTTTCTAGGATATGTAGCATCAAAATCAAGGGGTAAGCCATGAGAGTTGGGAATGTGCTAATCTGGTGATGGAGGCAAAAGGTAGAGGAGATAGGTCTGCTCTTATTTCTGACTCTGTTGTTGAATTATGGATTGGGAGAAGTAAGTGTGTTAGTGTTGAAAATGTTTCCTTGCTTGCAAAAGGGAAGGGAATGAATCAAAAGCATCCTAGTCTCAGAACTGGGTTCCAG
Source organism: Indri indri (assembly GCA_004363605.1). Lineage (NCBI taxonomy): Eukaryota > Metazoa > Chordata > Mammalia > Primates > Indriidae > Indri > Indri indri. The sequence goes on from RJWJ010015559.1 coordinate 10,405, forward strand.
TTTAGAATGCCAAGTCTGCAATCAAATACAGGCACACATTCTTCCTGATTTCTCATTCCCACTTTGAATCCCTTCTTTAGCCTCTAATCCATTCTTTCTTAATTCTTCTACTCTAAATTGTGTCCTTAGAATATAGAGCAAATGAAGATGATAATGATCAAGACGATGATAATATTAATAATGATAACATTGACATTAATATAAGCAATAATTTATCAAACACTTAGTACGTTTTAGACACACGAACATATTTAATGCTCAAAACAATCTTAAGAAATAGATACAATTAGTCCTGTTTTAGAGATGGGAAAAGTGAGTCCCAGAGTGGGAAAGTGATCTGTGCAGGGCGATAGTGAGGAAACAGCAGAGTTGGGATAGGATTCCAGAGTATGTGTTACCCCTAAGCCCATGTTCTTAACTAGTGTCTTACACTTAATAGGAGGAGAAATTTATTTCAATAAATAATAGCTCTTATTATTATTATATAACTTTGGCCCAATTCCGTAAAAAGTCTTTAATCTCAAAGTGCTGTAAGAGTACTCGTATCATCCTTGAAAGCAATAAAAAGTCACTTTATCCCACCCTCCACTCCCCCCCCACAAAATAGGTTTCCTTCCATTATGAATGGAAGAAAGTTCATATGTCTTTCTTTCCAGAAGTTGTGGTGAGATGGGCCCAGGGTTGCCTCTTGCTGGCAAGGGCCCCCTGCTCATGTGCAGCAAGCAGGCCCTCACGCTGAGCAGAAGGAAGGCATGGGTGGACTGGCTTGGACCAGTGTTTGAGGCCTGGGAGAGAAAGCCCCTGTCTTCCTGTGTGTGCCTCTCTGTGCTTCTCACCAGCAGAGCAATCAGAACGGAGGCCTCAATGAGGATGCAAGCCTTGGGGACAAACCCAGAGGGCCACCTGACCTGTTTCCAGCCCAGCCCACCAGCTAAGGACCAGGTTAGGCCAAATGTCCAGGGCCACCATGTATGTTGGGTGTTTTGTGCATTTGGGACACAAAAGTACAGACTAAGGAGCAAAAAAGGAGACTGGATCCAGTTCATGTTCCTCTAATTAAGCTGACCCTGCTCAGAGGAAGGCGCACACCAACACTGAGCCTGGGGCTGTCTGCCCAGGGGGCCTCCTTTTTCTAATTTGCACATTGGCTGCCCTGAAAAACCCATCCTAGGAATAGGGGTGTGTGCAATTTGGAGGTGTGCATTGTACTGCTGATATCCATTAGCATCCTATAGCAGCTATTGTTGGAGGAATTCAGGGTTTGGAATCATAGCTTTTCTCTCTCCTTTTCCGTCAAACTTTAGTCTTAACAGACACCAGCAGGTGTGCCATGCTTGTGCCACGAGGGCCAATCTTGGCCTTCCTGTAGGGAAAGGACTGACTTTGTTGGGAAGTTTGACACTCTGATTCTCTTATGTGTGTGACAGGGATTCTTAGTAGCTTCCTTCATCAGGAAACATGTGAATTTGGAGAATTCATTTTTGGAGACCATGGGTTAGCAAGAGCTTGCATTGCTGTATTCCCAAGAGAAAATCTTAGGTAAACAACAGAATAGAACCAAATCAGGATGGGGCTGGGGCTTTATTCTTTATGCCTTATATTATGTTATGAGAACTTTTGCGTGATTGATACCTTGTGGAATGTCTGTTAGAAAATAGAGGTCATCCACTTCTTGGAGCCCCACATTACAAACAAAATTTTTAACTGTATGGCCTCTCCGTTAAACATCTTTGGGTGTAAATGAAAGCGGTTGGTCACTTCCATGGGGCAGCAGTGAGCAGCTGCTGTCCCTAGACCTTTTCCGTGGACAAACCTCTTTCATTCAGCCTTCCCAAGACAGTGGCAGCTGGATCTCAAGTCTCTACTGTGACTTTTGACAGTAATCAAGAAGCAATTTCATTAAAGAAAAGGGCTGAGAAACTAGTTTGAGCACTATCTGATTATAATTTAACATTTTCTTGAGTAGAAAATACAGGATTTTGTTATTTAAAAAAATCCCCTTTTGACTGGTGTGTGTCTCTTCTAGTTTTGACATTTCGGTTACTGTCTTATAAAAATAATTTTATCGATTTGAGGCATGACAAAAAGAAATGATCTACTCTTTAGCCAAAAATTGGCTTATAAAGAGTATGTGACCTGTTTTGTTTTGTTTCCTTTTCAGAAACTCTTTGTATCTTCTCTTATCTCCAGTGCTGTAAAATTTCACGATGCAGTGCCTTGATCTTTGTGCTGAGTGTCTGGTGGGCCTTTGAATCCGAGAGCTTGTGTCCTGTGGTCTGGGACCTAATCTCCTTTTGCGCTTCTTTGAAATTCTCACCCCTCTCTGTTTGGTCCTTCTGGAGTTCATAGTATTCAGATGTTAGATTTCCTGGACTAAACCTCTAACTTCTTCAAAAGTCTTTTCTCTCATGATTTCACTCTCTTGATCTTTTATTAATTATTTTTTAAAATTTTAAAACAAGCCCAAACCTACAGAGAAGTCACAGATACAGGCAGAAATAACTTTTTTCCTAGGCCATTTGAAAGCGAGTTGTGGACATGACACATCGTGATATCTGAATGCTTTAGTATGCATTTCCTGCAAACAAGGACGTTCTCCCACAAAAGCATAGTATAACCATAAAAATTAGAAAATTGACATTTATATATTACTCTAATTCTCAGACCCCAACCAAGTTTTTTCCATTTTCCTTATTAATGTCCTTTATAGCAAAGTGATCCAGTTCAGAATCACATGTTGCAGTTAGTTATTTCTTTAGTCTCCTTCGATCTAGTCTTTCCTTCATGACCTTGACACTTTTGAAGAGTACGAGTCAGTTATTTCATAGACTTTCCCTCAAACTGGGTTTATGTGATGTTTTCTCTTGATTAGATTCAGGTCATGAATCCTTGGTAGTAGGAATATCACAGAAGGGTTGTCGTATGCTTCTCATTGCGTCCTCTCAGGGGGTGCACGATTTCCATTTGTCTTATTACTCATGATGTTCTTTTTGATCATTTGATGAAGGAGGTATATGTCATGCTTCTCTGTAGAGTTTCACGTTTTCCCTTTGTAATTAATGAGTACTTTATGGGAAGGAATTTTGAAACTCTGTAATTATCCTTTTCCTCGTCAAGCTTTCAATATAGTCATGTATTTATATCAGTTTGGTCTCATGGCTCTCCATTTTGTTCTGTAGATTATACTCCTTTACTATCATCAGTTATTTTGATGTTCAATGAAAGAACAACCTTGCAAAAATAACAGGAAAATAAAATAATTTCCCAATAACACTTAAAGATCAATCCTATGAGTTCTCTTGCTAACAGGAACCTCACGGGAGTTCTGTTTTGCACAAATTCTCAAAAGAGCTGGGCAGGCAGAAAAGAAATGTAAATCTTTCTCTTTTAAAATTGCTTTTGAGAATCTGCTTTTTACGGAGTCCCTGAGTGAATAGCAGGGGTGTGAGCTTCAGGCATTGGCCATATCTCCAGGGCAGAGTCACATCTCCAAGCCGGTCTCCAAGGAAAGGCAGGGGAGCCAACGCTTGGACTTTGACATCCTGCCACTGCTTCTGTTATCAGCCTGCCGCTGAGAAGAAAGATAGGAGCAGATGCAGCAACTTCTCAACTGCACCACTGTTAATTTACAACTCCCTTTTAAAAGGCCTGAATGACTGGTTTTCAAGGCCAGCACATTCTTCCTTTTTCCACCTCTGTGCTGGCCCTTTTACCACCCAGGAAAAAGTAAATAAACTTCTTCTCACTATCCTAATCTTTGGCTGGAGAAATCTTTCTCAAAACCTGTGTGTACTAGCTCACACCCTAACACTCAATTTGTTTCCAATTTGAGCTGCTTCCTGGTTCTTTTGACATGTCCCATCATTCTTTGAGTACTTTCTTACTTTTAGACATACAAAATATTCCAGACTTGCCTGGTACTTTCCCTGCCTCAACATTAGCCAGCTTTCTAGTGGTCAATGGTATTTAGAAAGCAAGATCTGGGTTCTGTGTGCTCGTTGCCATTGGAGTATCGCTGTTACCAGCCCCTCTCAGAGAGCAATACATACAATACACACACACACAAACATATTTATATATACATTTTATTTCTATATCTATATATGTTAAAAACCGTATATAGGTTCACTCCAATGCCACTAATACCACAGGGTTCATTCTAGTTTTCTCCCTTTCCATATTTTATTAGGTTATTGAATATGAAATGTCTGATTTCGTTAAGTATTAAGTTTGACAGTTGATATCTCTGACATTTCATTTTGACACTTCTTGTTTTATGTTTATTGTAAAGATACATCCTTAGTCTTTCAAACCCATGGTTTGGCTTGTGATTATCTTTCAAATTTTTTTAAGAGCGATTTTTGTGAAACCATGGATAAGTCAAAAATTCATGTTATTTTTGAACATGAATTCCATTGTGGAATCAATGCTGTGCAGACAGCTCAAAATATCAACGAAGTGTTTGGGAAGGATGTGGCTAATGAACACACAGTACCTCGATGGTTTGAGAAAAAGAAGAAATTCTCTTGGTCTTTTTATTTTGCTTTCTGGAGTCTCTTGTCTCCCTTACCTTTCAACCTTTCTATTAAACTTCAAAAAATTTACATCATATTTTTAATCTTTAAGAGCTCTTTCTTAGTGCAATGCGCACCATCCGAGAGATGGACACACTTGAAACTCGGACTTTGCGGGGGGCAAGGGCAACATACATAACCTAAACATCTGTACCCCCATAATATGCTGAAATAAAAAAAAAAAGAGCTCTTTCTTGTTCTCCAAATGTTCTTTTTAAATAGCACTCTGATCTTGTTTATGGTTATGTTTATTTATATCTGGCTGAGGTGAAAAAGGTTGCTTTCCCCTCCCCCTCACCCCATTCTCTGCATTGTTTCTGATAGCTCTAAGTTTCTCTTTTTCATTGTTTATTATGGTCTCTGCCTTTCATGTAGGGGACTTCCTCAAGTATCTGTGCATGTTCTGTCCATTCATATTACATGAATATCAATATGAATATGAATATTCAGCCAATAGAAAGCTGAATGGAGGTCCTGGGTGTGGATGGGGCTTGTCAGCAATGGACCTCACCATGACGAAGACCCCCTTATGCCTCCCTGCTTCCCTTGTGTCATGAGACAGCACTACACTCAGGCTTCCCTATGTCACAAGTGACATCTGACCATGAAGACAAATAGTTATTAGGAAGAAACCCTTGACAGCTTTCTCAAGTTATTAATCTGTTTCCGCATGTTTGTTCCATGTAATGATATATAAAAAAAACAATGATAACTTCCTAGACTTGAGAAGGCTGGGGAGTTGAGCCATTGTTGTGTGGGGCTTCTCCGTTTCTTCCTCTTACAAGCAGATTTTAGTAAATGTCAATCTTGATCCAAAGTTTGAGTCTCTATTTTAAAAATAACTGTAGGGAATAGATTTGTATGTATATATAGATTTATCTTCTAGTTCTGTCTGCAGAGGAGACCTAGAATCAATGATATCCTGGTAGCTAAGAGCACACTTAGAGCCAATCCTAGTTTTTAGGTATCATTCTCCAGTAAAAGCAATGAGGGCTCCTTGGAGCGACGACTCATTCCAGGCTAGGTTAAGAAAAGTACAAGATGAACCTGGAATATCGTACAGTGCCAGAAAGTAAGAAAGTACTTAAATAAATGATGGAGACATGTCAAAAGGACAGAAAAACCTACTTAAAAATCTTTCACTGGCCAAATCTGGGATAATTTGAACAGAAAAATAAGTAACGAGAATAATGGTGTATAACCCGTAGAATAAGATAAATATTCATGAGTCCATACTGGTATAGATAAATACAAATAAATAAATAAATAAATAAATAAATAAATAAATAAATAAATGGGGCAAGAGAAGACATCTCTCACTGTAGAATTTCAATTAAAAATGTATAAGGAATGATGGAGAAAAGGAAAATCACCATTTGGCAATCACCATGGTAAGAATGGTTACAGGCCAAGAAGCATCAGTGCATATAAAACTTAGTGGGTCACCATTTGTTGAAAAGCAGAGTAGCTTGCTCCCCATGATATAATTATTTATTACAAAAGTAACATTAGAGTGGGGAAGGCTTGCAGGCTCCACCTTAACTGAGTGGTCAAATTTAGCATCACCAGTAATGAGACATATGGACATCATTTGCTTGATGCATCTGATACAGTGCACTGAGAAGTAACTTTGTCCGAGACAATTGGCCAGTTCTCTCTAAAAGTATCAAAGTCATTCAAGACAAAGAAATAATGATTTGTCTTAAATTGGAGGTGACTACGAGACATGACAACTAATTGCAGTGTGTGGTCCTGGATTAAATTCTGGACCAAAGAAAGACAATTGGTGAAGTTGAATAAGGCCTATAAATTAATTAATAGTATGATATAAATGTTAGTTTCTTGATTTTGATAATTATAATATAGCTATGTAAAACATTAACATTTAGGGAAGCTGGGTATAGGGTATATGGTAACTTTGTGTACTATATTTGTGACCTTTTTGGTAAGTCAAATTGTTTCAAAATGAAAAGTGCCCCCCAAAATGTTAATAAAATAATTAAATCAGGGCTGTGTCTTATTGTTACACAGCCCTGAAATGCCATCATAGATAAGTCTTTCTCTGGTGCTATTCATTTTCTCCAAAGAACCTCTCTGTCAGCCTTCTGGGAAGGGGCTTGGAGTTTTATTATTTTTATTATTCATTCAGTATGTAGATGTTCATGCAATTCTCTCATTTTCATTTAGTGCTTTATCCTTTATTGAGCCTTGTGTCTCCATGCTTGGAAACTTTTTGGCTCAGTTTCTCCAAGGAATATGCCTTTTGTTTCCTATAGTGGGTAGAGGAGGGCTGGCCATGTGGTTGTATGAGGCAGGAGAAAGGACAAGACTTGGGTGTAAATGCTTCTCATTAAGACTTTGGCCAATCAGGTTGTTTTCAGCCCCACTCCTCATCCTCACCATCAAAGGTACCCAGTGCTTCCAAACCCAATGGCTTTTAGGGGCTGCGTGGTACAAATCAGCTTGCTTCTCATTGGCCATTCCTCTGAAGGCAGTTGGGTTTCGAAGTTCTCTGATGAGTCACCAAGCATTGATTCACTTTCCACCATCTTGCTTACTGTCTCCCCTCTCATTCTCTTTGTCCATATGGTTTATTCCTTTAGATTTCTGCACTGTCATTTTAGAGGCATTTCAGTGGACCATTAGAAAGCAAAGATAAATACATACTTTTAATTTCCAGGCTTTACTGGAAGTCCTCAAAATATTTTGTACCATTTCTCTGAGTAAGTCCATCTAGTCATCAAGCAAAATGGATTTGGACTGATGCTGTCACATTCAGAATTCCTGAAATATATAGGAAGATTAGATATCTCCTTTTAACCCTTGTGGCCCTGAGACGCTGGTACTTAAAAAGGCCTTCTATTCATGTGATATAGACCAATGTAGGTTTTCATTTTAGAAAATAATGTCCCTAAAAATATTCAGGCAATAGACCTCAAGGTGGGTCATAGAGTTCATTTTCTTTGGAGGTTTGGCCTACAAAGGGTCACTTGACTAAGACTTGAGATGCAGCCACTCTGGGAAGGGAGGAAGTAGAAAGTGAAGAGGGAGGATACCATGGCTAAGAGCATACACTTCGGAGCTAGACTCTCTGAGTTGTAATCCCTTCCCAGCCACTTGCTTGCTTTATATTCTTGAGTAAGTTATTTATCCCTCAATATTTTCAAGTTATTCACATATAAAAATGGGTATAATACTACTCACCCCATTGGTTCACTGTGAAGATTAAGTAATACAATGTATATAAAACTAATTTTATTACTATAGCCTATTAAAATAGTTTACTTACTGGACCTTCTAAGGATGACAGAGGCAAATAGTAGGAAATAAAAAAAAAAGGTCTTGTGCTCATTCAAGAGGGGAATTATCATAATCTTTTCACTTAGAACTGAGCTTGAAAGCATGGACCTGATACTGCACTCCCCTAGATGCTCTGATTTGGTTTTGGTGTCTGAGCCATTCGAACTGTAGGAGTCACCTTCCCTGTCTGTACTCTTCCTTGCGAGTGATACACTGCTGTGTCCTTAGCAAACTACAGATCTTTCAGGTGAGGCTTCTTGCCAAAAAGTCCATTTTTGTTCTCCTTTGAAGTATGTTCAGCAAATATTCCCTGCCTCATCCTTTGGAGTTTAAAAACCCATGTGTATCTTTGGTGTAAAGTGCGGACACCTAACCCAAGGCCTTCCCGATACTCCAGGTGGGAAGCCGTGCCTGAAGGAAGCTGTATGTCTCGCCAGGTCCTGCCTTTCACTGGGACCATTAGACCATTAGACACATAGGAATGTTGTCCAAGGTCTTGGAGAGCATACTTTCTCTCTCTCTCTCTCTGTTTCTCTCTCTCTCATTCCCTTCTTGTGTAGTTCATAAAAGGGCAGGTTCATAAGCTCTATCCTGTGTGGTTAGCTGGTGGCTGTCAGGGGGTCTTCTGGATCAAACAGAGGTCAAGATTTGGAGGACTCTGTTCTTGAACCTTAGTCACTTCCCTCCAAGGAAGTTATAAGACCCATCTCAGTGCTACCAAGAAAGCTTCTGTTACAACAATAAGAAAGAGCAGCTGTTGTCTCCAGGATTGTTGTTCCAGAAACTCATAACAGCACGAGCCTCAATTTTAATATTCTTTTATAGAGGAGCTTGGAGAAGACATTGTACAGCTGGCAAATGTTTTTAATCATAGCAGAGTGTGTGCTCATTAAGGAGCCCTGCAGACACCAAGAGGGATGCTGAGTATGACTGGAAGCCTTGCAGTTCCTTTAGAGAGCAAAGTGGGGAAGAGAAGTGATGATTGTTGTCTTCAAAGGCAGGAGAAGAGAGTCCGAACAACTTATTTTAAGAGCCTATTTTGTGCGAATAAGATTGTTTTCACTCACGTACACACAAATATTTTAAAACATATGTTCTCTCTAACCCATGAATAAAACATTTAATGGAAACTGAGATCCACTTCATGCGCATGGGAGACTACGTGACAAATTCACTTCTTGTAAGTATTGCTTTTTCTGTTACAGATGAGAATTCTTGAAATCCATTAAGCAGTGCTCTTCTCAGACTATAGAAGACAATTTTGATACAAATGGATGTTGAAATCTGTCTGTGCAGCACAAGCAAAGGATTTGAGCTCAGACTTTGGGCTTTGCGGTCTGAGCGTGTCTTGCTTTAGTTCCTCCACTGATAACCCAATCATTGGGTAGGAGCCAGCAAGTAATTGATTGCACGTAAAAAAGAACCCAACCCTCTTGTTCCTCTATGAAGTTGAAAAGTCAAACACAACTAGAGAAAGATCTGGATAAGTCAGATGAATCCATCTTCACCGACTATACCATTGACCAGTCCCAAGAAAAGATGAATTTAAGAAGCATCTTCAGTAAATAAATGGTCTTTCAGAATTTAACATGTAGGATATTATTTTTTTAAACCAAGATCCAGGACTACTTTGAGGAAGCATTAAGAGTTCAGCTGGTTGCTCAAGCAGGCTTCTCGGAGTAGCCCTGAGTGGGGACATCTTTGTCCAGTATCTGAGTCTTGAGCATCAGTACATGCAGGTGCACCCTAGCTCTAACTCTGAAGTCTGGAGGGACACCTTCCAAATTCATATGGTACTGATTTATAAACACATTAACATAGGACTTCTACAGTGAAAGATTGGGCTTTTCAGTAGTCATATCCACCAATCTGGATCACCTCTCTCCCAGTGTCTTTCCTGGAGACTATAAGGTTCCTTGGTGAACTTACAGCCAGAGAAAAGATTACCTAGTCCCATGGGACCAGCCGTGGTAGAACTGAAAGACTCGTCCCAGTTCCACTGGAAAAGACACTTTTCTAACAACCAGAAACCATGAATTGGTCAGACTACTGGTTAGCACTATTCTAAAAACCCTGACAGGGACTTCTCTGTCTGTCTCCTGTCTCTAGGCTCCATGGAGAGCTTTCCATATGCATTTGTCATTAGCATGTTACGATTTTCAAAACTGTAGCTTATCTCAATAAGCTAAAGTCCATTTGAGATTAGTTGTTTCCTGTGGAGACACAGAAGACACCCGGGGCCCTTTATGGAATTTGGGAGACACACCAGTCTTATCAGTAATATGTTTGCCAAACATCTCTGAGGGCGGATGACTTACAGGGGATGGATAGCTGTCGGGGGCTAATCCCATTTGTTGCATATTGATTTTTGTCATGTTCAGTTTTCAAAGTTGTCATTTTCTGACCTTGTTTCTAAATCCTAATGCTAATTTTAGGGACTTCTCTGACTACTCAGAAGAATTGCTTTTTGTAGCATATTTCCTGGGTCTTCGGGGAAACAACTTGTTCTAAGTGTATGTAGTTGAGCTGCATACATAAATAATCAAAAGGAAGAAATAAAAAAATTCCATAGCTTGCCCCTTCAGCTTCATTCATAGGAGTGCAGCCTCCAGATTCTTCTCTCTGACTTGAAGTGAGAAGAGGAATCATTAGGCTGCCTCACAAACCAGCCTGTCACCCACATGCACTCATGGTGAAGTGTCCAGCCATCCCCCGTAAGTCAGGAGTCTGAGGGTATTTGACCCTGGTATCGGCCACTGTCTGTGCATGTCCGTCTGGAGACTGCACGACCTTTCTGAAAAGCTCCTTGGGTCTGTCCCTTGGGTATACAGTGGTAAACTACTGAGATGGACTAGGACCTGGTGAAAACATTGCAAATGCAACTGGAATCAGACAACTTTGCCATCTCACAAAAGATGAGCTGCGGTGCACAGGTTTAACCCATGGTGTTTGTGCAATGAGGAAGACATCCAGAATCCAGGAAAGGGAGCCTAAATCTTCTCCAGCCCTTCCCTTCATCAGAGCTGTGTCTACCTCTGAAGTACTTAGGAAGATCCTTCTGTGTCCTGGAGAAAGCCCAAGAACTTTGACCTTAAACCCTATGTAAGAATTTGATCCAGGATATTGGAAAACTGTTAAGGAAAAGCTTTATTTTCAAAGCTTTTACTGCTTCTCTATCTTCTTAAAGGTCGCAATCAAAATTCACTTTGATTCTTTTCATTTAGGAGAAAATCATTTTGTAGGAACTTTATTTTTAAAAAACTATTTTTTAGAACAGTTTCAGATGTACATGTCCACTGTGAAGCTACTCTTTTTTTCTTCTTTCTTTCCACGCTGTACTCTTTGGAAGGAAGTCACTAAGCACAGCCACCCTTAAGGGGTGGAGAGTTATACTCCTCGAGGGTAGACTGTGTACATAAATTATTTGGAATTCTTCTGTATGGAGCATTTATCTCTCCCCTTCTCCCCACCATTTATTAATTTATTCAATCATTTATGTCAGTATGGACTCATGGATATTTATATTATTTTATAGATTATATTTGCATTATAATCCAATACTACTTAATTTTCTTGCTCAAATTGTTTCAGTATTGGCCATTGGGAGTTCTGTCAGTTGGTTCCTGTGTTCCTTTGACATATTCCCATTAATGTGGATTTTCTTTTTTTTAGTACTTCCTTACTTTCTGGCATTACAAGATGCTCCAGACTTATTGTATATTGTCTTGCTTCAGTCTTAGAATCAGCCATTTGTCCAAGGAGCCCTGGTTCCTTTTACTGGAGAATAGTAATAGAACTGGAGATCTGAGTGCTCGATGCACTCTTTGATACAGGAGTATCATTTCTTCTAGGCCCTCTCAGCTGACAAAACAAAGAAATACATGTGTGTGTGCCAGCCCGTGAGTATACACATATCTCTAGATATTTCCATATGTAACTGTATGTATCTGTATTAAGTTAAACATGATTTCTTACTGGTGTCTCCAACTCTAATCCATTATCACATGGATCATTCCAGCCTCTTCCCCTTTTCATCTGTAAATTCCCCTCCAACAGTGAGAAATCTGGCTCTGCGAGAGCTTTTTTATGCTGATAAACCAATGCTAATATTTAGGTAAAAACTTCTCAGGCATTTCTATTAAATATCTTTGTCTCTGTCCATGTTCTTGTGTTTTTGCTAATATTTTTCTAAATATATATATGAATGTGTATGCATATATATGCATATGGATATATTTCTTTATTTCTCATAAATGGTACATATTCCTACATACTGCTTTGTAATGTCCCCTTCTCCCATGTAACTACACGTCAGAAACATCTTTTCATGTTAGTAATTCTGATGTACATATTTGTTTTTAAACATATGTATTCCATAAATTAACTAGTCCCTTATTAATGAAGGCTTTGGTTGATCCCAAATTTGTCACTATTACGAAGCATGCCACGATGCAAAATCTGTCTACACATTATCTCTGCAGAAAATATTTCTACAAGTAGAATTTATCCTGTGGAGATAGAAGTCTTTGAATTTTTCAAAGCACTTCCAGGAATATATAATTTTATTTAGGCTGGACTTCCAGGAGTCAAACCAAATCTGATGGTTTATTTGGGGGTGTGCTGGGTGGGGCATCCTACTGGCTTTGTCTTGGTGCCACAGTGGAGAGGGGCTATAGGAAGAACCCAGGTCTGTTTTGGCCTCTGCCAGGGAACTGATGTCTTCTCTCCTGCTGGTTGCCTTGGACGTCGCTGTCCTTCAGTCAGTACTTGGGGTCTCCCTAAAGTCAGAGTCTGGGTCATTGCACTTGATTGTTCTCTGGCTAGTCTGACCTCACTCAGGGGCCGAGTGCTCAAATCCTCTGTGAGCCGTGGTCCTCCCTCCCCCACGCTCCTCTCCCTCAGCATTTCTAGGTCGATTCAACCCTGACCTAATTGATCACTGACAGCTCTGTGCATATCAGCCTCCGCTGTGTCCCAGGAGCACCATTAACACATTTCTTTAAGTATCTGGGATAGGTGAGTCAATTTGCAGATCAAGCAAGAAAGAATAGAAATTAGATTAAAGCTTCACTCAAAACTTAGAACTGAACCCAGGGCAAGACCTACTAGAAAGTCAGAGGTAGAGGCTTTGTCTTTGACATCCTGTTGTGCTGATTCTACTAATCTCTGCCCCTGTGTCAAATGGCTAAGCCTCTTGCTGAAAAGGCCATAGAGACCTGTCTTACAGGTATTTTCTTTAAAGAAACTCTCAAGGATTAGAAGTCTCCATGATTCGAGGGAGTGAAGTTCTGATGAAATGGCAAAGTGACAGGCAGTGGGGGCTGGGACCCCTCCTAAACTCACGCCACCTGGGTGGACATTTCTTTCCCTCATGCATTTGTTGTGAGAGAGAAGAAAATGAAGAGCAGCTGGCATTTAGTAGGTATTCAGTAAATACAAAGTAACAGCCAAAAATAGCTAATACTTATGGAGAGCTTATTATGCACCAGATACTATTCTAAGAATTTTATATATGCCAACTCCTTTTATCTCCACAACAATGCTGTGAATTGGGTGCTATTCTTTTTCCCAATTTTACCGATGAGGAAACTGAGGTACAAAAAGTTAAAGCAACTGGCCCAAGGTCACACAGGCAGTGAGGGAAAGGGCCAGATTCAAGGCCGGCCATCTTCAGAGCTCATACCACCCACCCCACTCCCACAGCACCTCTCGGGAGGCCCAGTGCTCCCTAGTGGGATGAGGGCTGCCTTTGGAATCCAGGGCAGACACTGCTAGATGTCTCCCCAATACCCATTCTCCCCTTCTTCCTTACTAATAGAACACCAGAAATTTTTGCAAGGTGGTAATATGCTCAGTTAAAAATAAATACCTCCCCAGATTCCCTTGCAGCCAGGTGGACGTGGGAGCCAGTTCTGGCTGATGAGATGTAAGCCAAAGGGACAGACTCAGCTGGCACCCACCTTTCCGTCTTTTCCCTCCCCCTGTCGTGCCTGATTGTGGTCGTGCTGCCTGGAAGCGCAGCAGCCTCCTTGTGAGCAAGAGGATGAAGCCACATGCCCAGAGTGGAGCAGCAGGAAGGCAGAGGGAAGTTGGGGTGTTGGCAGCATTGCAAGCCACCGGCAGTCCTGGAGGGCTCACAGTGGACCCTTTCATGAAAGAGAAAAATGATTTTCTGTGTGGTTAATTCACTCTGAGTCTGGTTTCTGTTACTTGCAGCCAACAGCAATGGTAATTGAAACAAAATCCCAGCTGTACTAGCCGGTCCCTCAAGCGAGGGGTGTGTGTGTGTGTGTGTGTGTGTCACTTCATAAAGCTATGAGCCTCAGTTTATTTATTTGTTCTTATTTCTCATGGTATACCCCATGAGAAAGGTAGGTATACAGCCCCTGATCCATGAGAAAGAAAGGAAGAGAAATGAAGGAAGGGAAGGGAAAGGGAGAGAGGGATTGGGGAGGGAGGGAGGGGTGAACACCCATAGTCCAGAGGACGGTACAAAACATGATCCACTGGGCCCCAAAGGGTCAGCCTCCAGCGGATGCCCAGGAGTTTTGTGTGCCCTGGCCTTGGCTCTACTTCCTTTTTCTGGCCCCTTCCCCTCCCTCAGATTCCAGTTTATCTTTCTGGTGCTCCATGTGGTCAAAGCCAAGGAGACCCTGAATTTTGGTTTGACCCTACAAGGGCAACAGGGGAATCTCCTGCAGTTATCTGTGTGAGAGTCAGCTCAATGAACTCTGAGACTTACTAAAATTGATAGTAGCAAGAGCATGGATGTGGGAGTCAAATGGCACGGGTTCAAATCCCACTCTCTTTCCAGCTGTGTGACCTTGGAGAAGTTACTTAGCCTCTCTGTGCCGAGGATTATTTATTTCTAAAATGATGATACTAATACAACCTATTTCACAGAGTTTTTGTGAGTTTACATGTGAACTATTTAGAATAGTGATTCTTGATTGGGGGCAATTCCTGCCCCCTACACCAGGAGACACTTGGCAGTATCCGAAGACATTTTTGGTTGTCACAACTGGAAGAGTGCTTCTGCCATCTCTGTAGTGGCTAGAGGCCAGGGATGCTGCTTAACATTTTAGGATGCACAGGACAGCCCCACCACCAAGAATTGTCCAGCCACACCTGTCAATAATGCCAAGATTGAGAAACCCTGATTTAAAATGATGCCTTACTCATGAAACATGCTATATAAGTTGGTGTAACATTGATGTGTTATGCTGAAGATTTCCTTTCCACTCAGGGTGAACACAGAAGAGAATCAAAGGGGGAAAGGGACCAACATCTCTGTTCTGCCATGTATTTGAGAGGTATAATGATGAGAACTTTTTAGAGGGTTGCAAGTATTCGAGATGTTCCTTCAACATGTCCAGCACTGTGCCTGGCATGTAATAGGTGCTCACTAAATGAGCAATTTTAGGATGATGGCATCTTTGTCATTAATTACAGTGAGGGTTGTCAATCTTCTTTTAGTTGGAGCTGCTTTGTATTTTCCTGAAGCCTTTTGATAACAGGATATGAGGTGTGTGGGGTTGGGGAAAACGCTGGAGACAGAGTATTGGGGTCAGCCTTGGGGAGGGGGTGTCGTGGATGGCTGTTTCCTTCTTTGCGGGGAAGGCTGCCATTCAAGGAGGGAGAGTTGGCCTGCTTGTAGAATTTAACATGTAGCATATTATTTCTCATTTGAGGTGGGGGAGTGGAGGGAGTGGGAAGCCTTGAGCATCCTGATGCTAACTGTTCAGACAAGGGCTTGGCAAACTCTGGAAAGAGCCATATAGTAAGTTATTCAGACCAAGAGGAAAAATTAAGGATATTATGTACATAATTATATAAGAGTGAAAACAAATTGCTACAAATTTAGTATTGAGAAAATTATAAACTTTATGGACACTAAATTTGAATTTTATATAATTTTCACATATGAAATATTATTCTTCTTTTGATTTTTTAAAACTATTTAAAAGTGTAAAATCCATTGTTAGCTCCTGGGACATACAGAAACAGGTGAGGGACTAGATTTGGCCCCTGGGCTGTAGTTGCCGACCCCTGGATTAGAGCATCATCACCTCAGCCTGCAGGTGGCTGGTCTTGCCCTGAACCCCTAACCTGGTTCCCTCTGTCACCAACACCGGTCACGTTCCTTGTCATGAAGTCCCTACTGGAATCTCAGGCTCTGCAACGGAATCCCTGTGGGTTCCCCAGGAGCCAGACTTACTACAATAGCCTTTCATCTCCCAGGGCGCTGGGCACCTTGTGCTGGGTTCAGGACTGCAAACATGGCAAGGCTGTGTCCCCCTGCCCTGGCCTTGCTCACCACCAGGACCATGGGATGCAGGCTAGCATGGGTCCAGTGCTGCGGGGCAAGGAGCACCCAGGCCCTCAGGGAGCATCAGGAAAGCTTCGCAGAAGCCTCATGCTTGAGCTGAGACCTGAGAATACAGAGCAGTGTTCTAGAGACTGAGGGGTAGAGGGTGTAAGTTGCCAGGCAGCTGGAAACAGAACGTATGAATGACGGGGGGTGAGATGAGAGGGCATACCATGTTCAGGGACCTAGAGACTAGTTTTTTTTAATTGCTGGCATATTGTTGGAGGAAGGGGAGTGGCAGGCTACGATGCTGGACCCACGGGCAGGGGTGAGTGTGGCCCGGGGGCCTGCTCTGGGGCCTGTAGGACCCTGCCTTGTTCTCACTGGTCACCCGCCAGCCTTTTCCTGCTCCCCAGACTCACACCTTTAGGCTGGGCAACAGGTGCTTTCGGACCTCCCAGCTGCCTAGACCTGCATGTCACCTAACCCCAGACTGGGCCAAGCCTGCTCTTTGCCCACGTGGTAGCCAGCCCTCCTGTGCTCCTGCTGTCTTCCCCACTCCACTGGTGGATTCTCCAGTCCTCTGGCTTCCGAGAAAAGAAACCTTAATTTCTGATCAATTAAATGGTTCTCTAGAATCTGACCTGTTTCCTCTCCTTCCTACTTGCCAATGAAATCTGGACTCACTTTTTTCCTCATCTGATTTGTAAGTGGGAGACAGTAGAGATGCCACACATGGGCATTCTTGCCTAATAGATGCAGGAGACAGGACATGTGACATTCTTGCTATTCTGAGCTACACAGAACCCCGGCCTCGTGTGACGGCTGCAGAGAACACATCTTGGCAGGTGCCTGACCAGAGGCCGGGACCAGCGCAGATTCAGCCGAACACTATTTCCCCATTTCAGATTCTAAAATTTGACTCTGTTGCTATCAAATTGCTTGTATTTTTACAGGGTCTACAGGAAAGGACCCAACATTAAAAATTAGACATCTGAGATCTTTAAAAAGTGAGTAAGTTGTAACCTTTATACATAAACTGTTGGTGGGAATATAAAATGGTACGACTCCTGTGGAAAACACATTGGGGGTTCCTCAAAAAACGTTAAACATTTGACCCAGCAATTTCACTCCTAGCTGTATGCCCAAGAGAAATGAAAACATGTATCCACAGGGAAACTTGTACACGAATGTTCACAGCGGCCAAATATTTGTAATAGCCAAAAAGCGGAAACAACCTAAATGTCCATCAACTGATTAATGGATAAATAAATGTGGTATTTATATCCCTCCATACAATGGGATACTATGTGGCTGTAAAAAGGAATGAAGTCCTGATACATGCTACAACATGGATGCACCTGGAAAACGTTATGTTCAGTGAATGCAGCTGGACATAAAAGACCACATTTTGTATGATTCATTTGTATAAAATAATCAGAATAGGCAAATCCATAGGGACAGTAAGTATTAATAGATTAGTGGCTGCCAGGGGCTGGGAGGAGAGGGGAATGGGAGTGCCTACTTAATGGGTACAGGGTTTCCCTTGGGGGTAAACATGTTCTGGAATTAGATAGTGGTGATGGCTGCACAACACTGCGAATGTACTAGAAGCCACTGAACTGTGTATTTTAAAAATGGTGAATTTTATGATGTATGAATTTTGCCTCAATAACAACAACAAAAAAACAAGCAAGTGAGGCTAATGTTCAGCTTCCTGTGCAAATAGAGCCCCTGCTGCAGCAGCGATGTTTCCAGTGTCCTTCACTCCTGGCTCTTACAGAGTCTGAAGCCTGGTTGCCTGAGTGCAGTTTAGGCCATTCTCCAGAAAAAGGCAAAATGTAGAACTGGCCCATCTCCAATCCCAGGAGCAGGCAGTGATTTCTCTCCTGTGACACCACCAAGCAGATATTTATATTTTTATAGTTCATCTGTTATTGTGATGGAGGTTGGTGTTGGCACTTGGCTTCTCCCCTTGAGCCGGAGGCTCAGGATGCGTCCTGGGCAGGGGCTCCAGGTCCCAGAGGAGGAGAAGTTTCTATCCTCCTTCCCTTCACCAATCTCCCCAGCTATCTGCAAGTTCCCTCCACAGCCTCTTCCATGCATGGGCTCAGCATTCAACGGACATTGCTTTAGGCTTGTGCCAGGCACTGTCCTAGGCCCTGAGGATGCAAAGACGAACAAGACACAGTTGCTGCTCTCCAACGAGTTGGGGAGGCCGAGAGGTGAGTGTGTAGGTGCAACGCTGATGTGATGGAGGAAATGGGTAAGGCAGTTGGTGGAAGGTGGGCCTGGAGGGACAAGTAAGAATTTACCACAGAGACAAGACAAAGAGACAGATTTTTGAAGGCCGCAGGTGTGTGAAATAGCCTGGAACCTTGAGGAAAAGAGTTGAGAATGGTGGTGGCGAGGGGTGGTAAGTAGATGAGCAGATGAAGTTGGCTTAGCCAGGCAGGAGCAAGGCTTGGAATTCCAGCCCGAGTTTGGAATTCATCTTGGTAATGGAGGGAAACTACGCAAGGATTTTAAAAAGGAAAGTTTCGTCATCAGCTTTGCACTAGATGGGGGGAAAACATTCTGGATGCAAAATAGAGGCTGGATTAGAGAGAGCGAGCTGGAGTGGAGGTCAGCTGGGAGGCTACGGCAACCGTCCATGCAAGAGACGCTGAGAGCTGGATGAAGGTCATTGGCAGGGAGGATGAAGGGGGCAGAGAGAGAACTGATGAGGGTAGGATGCTGAGTAGCTGTGGATGGCAGGAGGGTGGGATAGGAGGAAGACCAGCCCTGGGGGCACCGGGTTTCTGGCATGGGCAGGACTCATTATGTGAGACAAGGAGTAGATTTAGACAAAAGTGACAAGCTGAGTTTGGGGCAGGATGAGCTGAGAGCCCAAGGCACATGCAAGTGGGGAGGTCGAGCTGGCCATCAGGGCCTGGCGCTGGGGCTCGGGGGAGAAGTCTAGACAAGACGATGGCGCTGGCACATGTTCCGTTTCTCCCAAGGAGTTTAGATTGGAGCCAAGACCTGGAAGCTGCCGGTGTCTGCACCCGTCAAGGTTATTCTGGCTTAAACCCTTTCTCCCTGTTGGCATGTGATTTCATGCTTTTCACTTCTCCCTTTAAATGGAAATGCATAAAATGATCTTTGCCCTCCAGTGAGGATTGAGATTTTTCCCTCTCTCATCTCTGACACCTGCTACCATTTCACTCACTGTTAGAGGTCTGTGTGACTGGGTGGCACGCCTCAGGCAGCACTAAAGGGAGGTGCAGGAGGGCTGGGAAATGTCAGGAGAGAGGCCCTAGAAAATGACTCACAGCAGCAGGAAGCAAGGGAAGACACACTGCGTGTGCCCCGTGTCTTTGCAGTGCCTCAGAGTGAGGACGCCACCCGTCTCTGGAATATAAGGCTCTGCCGCTTTGCTGCCACCCTTCCTACGGTCCCGCTCCTCCCTTCTAGGCATGTCTTATTCTGCAGGGCCACTGCCTTTGCTCCGTCCCTCCCTCAGGAATGCTGCCCCTGTCTCAGCTGCTAAAATCCTACCCATCCTGTGTTAGTTAACTACGCTCTTGTAACAAATTACCACAAACGTGGCACTTAAACAACACAGATTTATTATCTGATAGTTCTAGAGCCAGAAATCTGACATGGGTCTCACTGGAGTGAAATCAAGATGCTGACAGGCTGTGTTCCTCTCTGAAGCTCTAGGAGAGAATCTGTTTTCTTTCCTTTTCTTGCTTCCAGAAGCCGCCGGCATCCCTCAATTCCTGCCCTCTTCCATCTTCAAAGCCAGCAACGATGAGTTGAGTCCTTCTCATATCGCGTCACCCTGACCTTCCCTTCTGCCTCTCTCTACCACTTTTAGGGACCCATGTGATTACATTGGCGCCCCCTGGACAACCCAGGCTAATCTCTCCATTGTACGGTCACCTAATTAGCAATCAGAATTCCATCTGCAATCTTAATTCCACTTTGCCATGTCGCACATAAACAGGTTCCAGGAATTAGGATGTGGCCATCTTTGGGAGCGTTATTCTGCCAACCACGCCACCCTTCAAGGCATGGTTTAGGCATGTCTTCTTTCAGGACCCTTCTTCTAATACCTGCAGCCAGGCCAGACTCTTATGGCATCGCTTTGATAAAACCACAGTAATGGCACCTACACCCATTGCCTGGTGTCCCAGTTCTCTGCCTTGTCTTATCTGCCCTGCTCGACTGCCAGCCTCCTGAGGCCAGGACTGGGTCATACAGATTCTGTGTTCCCCATGGTGCCTAGCAATTGCCTTCCACGTGAAAGCTGTGACACTGGAAAGGTGAGGAATAGTCAATTGTGTAGACTTCTCCCACTTAACACCCTTAGTCCATTCCAGAACATTGGAAGTACCAACCTGAATGATAAAAATAATAATGTGTTGCATGTCTATCCAAAACACCCAATGGCTCTTTGTAAAATGTAGCTTAAAAACGCAAACACCTATGCATAGTTAGTAAATACCCTGTTAGGAGGTAAAATAATTAGAACTGCGCTGGCCAATACAGTAGCCACTAAACACGTGCGGCCATTTACGTTTAGATTTAAATGAATTAAAGTTAAATTAAATTATTCAAAGTTCAGTTACCCAGTAGCATTAACCACATTTCAAGTGCTCAATAGACGCTTGTGGCCGGTGACCACCATATTGGACAGTGCATATGTAGAATATTTTCACTGCTGCTGAAATTTCTGTTGGAACTAGGGAAAAGTTCTGCAGGATATTCTGAACTGGGAATGTTTAAGTTGGAAAAGAGTTGCAGGCAGAGTAGAGAATAGGGAGGGTAATAACTACCTTCAAATCTTTGAAGGACCATCATGTACGATAGCTACTAAGTTTTGTCCTTATGGCCAGTGGGTAAAATATAGGGAATCATTTTCTTACAGATGAAGTTAGCTGCTTCTGGAGACAGCTTACCACCCCCGGTCATATTCAAATATAGGCTAAATTACTACTTTGTATTTCTTTTTATTTATTTGTTCTAATTGACAAGTAAAAATTGTATATATTTATGGTGTATATGACGTTTTGATATATGTATACACCGTGGAATCAGTCAAGCTCTTTAACATATGCATTACCTTGCATACCTATTTTTTTATGGTAAGAACACTTAAAATCTACTCTCTTAGCAATTTTCAAATATACAATACATTGCTGTTAACTACAGTCGCCAGGATGTACGATAGATCTCTTGAACTTATGCTGACTGTCTAACTGAAATTTTGTGTCCTTTGACCAAAGCCAGATCATTACTTGATATGAACATTGTAGATAAAGTCAAAGCATTGAATGGGTTAGAACTTGGATGCACTGCATTAGTCGGCCTTAACAAAATATCATAGACTGGCTGGTTTAAACAACAGAAATCTATTTTCTCACCTTTCGGGAGGCTGGAAGTCCAAGATCAAAGTGCCAACAGGGTTGGTTTCTGACGAGGCCTCTCTTCTCGGCTTGCAGACAGCTGCCTTTTTACTGTGTCCTCACATGGCCTTTCCTCTGTGTGCACGGGGAGAGGGGGAGGGGAAGCAAGAGAGAGATCTGTCTCTTCCTCTTACAAGGACACCAGTCCTATAAAATTAGGGCCCCACCCATATGATCACATTTAAGCTAATTTCCTTCTTAAAGGTCCTATCTCCCAATACAGCCACGTTGCGAGTTAGGATTTCCACATATGAATTGAAGCGGGGCACAATTTTAACCATAACATGTGATACTGTTGAGTGTATGACCGATATTGGTTGACTAAAGGGGAACTTGAATTATCTGGGTAAAAGCTGTATAAATTGAGGTATGGCCATGTTTAGGCAGCATCATGTGAGCAGTATTGGGTCCACAGAAAGGTCATTGATTCACTGACTCATTCATTCAGTAAAACTTACAGTGAGGCTGATACTATGCAAGTCTCAGGAATACAGCAATAAATCAGACAATTTGATCCAGAGACATATAAACTGATAATAGTTGGGTCTGCCTATATTAGATTATCTTTTAGGGAAGACATCTATGTTTGAGCAGAGAGATTTTCGTTAAGGGATCTCGATTATAATAACATTAGCTAACGTTTATCGAGCATTAAGCTATATGCTAGCAATATGTTAAGCAGTTTTCATATATTTTCTCATTTAATTCTTAGAATAACCTTATGAGGTAGATAGTATTATACCCATTTTATGGATAAAGGCCTTTTGAGGCTTGCAGTGGTTAACCAGCGTGTCTAAGGTCCTACAGTTTGTAAGCCGTGGAGTCAGAATTCAACGCTGGGTTGCAGATGGCAGTCTGTGCCCTCTGTCTCTCCACTGTGCTGCCTCTGTCACTATGAGGAATGACCCCACCCAGGCCAGAATAAAAGACAAGCTACCCGACCCTCGGCAGCTCCAGCTCTCAAGGGGAGCTCCATCTGTAAGGCCAGTCGTCAGGAATGAGATACTAGGGTTGGGGTGGAGGCAAGGGTGTTCCATGCAGCCCCTTGCCCCGGCTTTCCCTGGGGACTGCCACAGCCTTGGGCTTCTTGTCCTCCTCAGTCCTGCTCCGTCTGCAGAGTGAGGTAGGAGCCACCTTCTCATCCCAGCTTGTTGGCCAGTTTATTATCTTGCAAACAAGTCCTGCCTGTGGTATTGTTGCTGTGATGGAAAGTTCATCTATTTCTAATTGGACAACGTAGGCAGACTTTTAAGGGGTCTGTTTTCAGTCTACATATTAATTTGCCTCCTGCCATAGTTGCAAAGAGCTTCTGCTCCTAAATGTGGGCCATTTTGCTTGGAGGGAGGAAGAGGGAGGGGAGGGGAGTAATTCTTTGTATACACTTCCAAATGGGACAAAGTTAAAGGGACCTAACCTTGTCCTGTCTTGGGACAATACCTAAAGGAACCTGGACAAGATAAAAATCCAAATCCTTTATCCGTGAAAATTCTTTGCTCAACAGGACTGATAAGAAACATGCATGTGCGTGTGTGTGTGTGTGTGTGTGTGTGTGCGTGTTCACTCACGCGTGCATGGCGAAGCTGTTGAGATCTCAGGTTACCTCTCCTTGGGACAGCAGTGTTCCTTACTGGAGCGATCTGTCCTCTCAGTGATCCTTATGGCTTCTTTTTTACCTGGGGGGACACGGCAGGTCTTGGAAGGACTAAATCAAGCCGGAGGAGGTCCTTCCCTGTCCTCCTGAGGCCAGCCAGGGGCATGTTTTTCAACATCTTCTTGTTTTCCCTTGTTTCTCAGCTGTGGGCTGAGACCCTGCCAGTTAGAAATTCTACGTTGCGAGGCTTTTGCTGACATTTAATTCCCTAATCCATATGATGCCATGGTATTATCTTATGTTTAACAAATGGAAAAAACACATCTTCTCCGCCTCAGTGGGCAGACCCAGTCAGAGTTAAGCTGTTGGGAGGCCAGGGAGTGAGACCCTGGACTGGACCCAGAGTTCCACGGTCCCCGCCCCTCCTCACGTCTGCTGCGCTGACGTCCTCTGTGCCAGTGCCTGCTGAGTTTAAGAATTTAGAGTTCCAGCCTAGAAAGGAAGATTGAAATGTCCTTGATTCTCTGCCCTGAAACGTTGTTCATTAAAACCCTAAGTTTTCATCTTTTTTTAGATTGCATTTCTTGATTTATCTCCCCCCTCCTCATATGGGAACCTAGTGACTTTCAATTACCATTATCTGAGAGGAGATGTTTGTGTACATAGCCAGGGGCTTAGATATGTGCTGATTATTTGCAGAGCGGTTTTTGTGCTCTCCCAGGTTTTTCCTTGCCTATGTGATGCTACTTCAGATCTACTGTGGAATCTTCACACTCCGGGCTCATTCGCTTTCAGGCTTCTGGGCCTTTGGCCCCACGTCGCCTGCCCGGCAATGTATTATTCATAGACACACCCGTTGTTAAGTAAGAAACCAAACAGAGATTAATTCATTTTTTTAAAATTAGGGGGTGGAGGGTGGGTGGGAAATCACAGATGCTTCCTCCACAAGTTATTCTGGAAACATCCCTTGAAAGCCCTCTTCCCCGCAGCAAGAGGCAGCCTGCCTTCTCTCCAAATAAAAACCCCAAAGAGCCCTGCTGGGGGGCCTCTGCCAGGACACAGCTCTGTAATCTCTGATGCTGCTCAGCTGAGTTCTTTGTGCCTGGCAGGCGGGGTTCAGCAGGCAGACCAAGGCTGCATCATTGGAATGTATCTCATGTTGATGTAAGAAATTTCCAGAACTTGGAAGATAGAGCAAATTGTATCCTATGAGAATCTCGCAAGGTTTACGTTATTGTCAGACTTTAGCTTTTGCTATTATTGACTATTTTTGTTCATCCTTGAAATATTTGGTGTAGTCTTCTGGTTGAGGATTATTCCTAAACCCTTAGTTGATACTTTAGCATGTGTCTGTCTCCGAGTTTCTTAGTTGTACTGGGGCTTGAATAACACCTCATCCTAGGGTAGATTTTTCTTCCGGAATGAACCAACTGT
Organism: Indri indri; assembly: GCA_004363605.1. Classification (NCBI taxonomy): domain Eukaryota; kingdom Metazoa; phylum Chordata; class Mammalia; order Primates; family Indriidae; genus Indri; species Indri indri. Next base: position 35,065 of record RJWJ010015559.1, read on the forward strand.
CATTCTGATTCAGAGCAATGTGGGAAATGGGCGTGGCACTTACGGCAAGGAAACCCAGGACAGCCTCTGACAGGAAGTTGACGTTTTGAAGTTAACAAGACTTCAAAGATGTTAATGACTTTGTAATACAGTTTAAATGGTTGCAAGAATGGCCTTTGGAGTTAGGGAAAAACCTACCGTGTATAAGTTGACTGACCTCGGACAGGCTATTTAGTATTTCTAAATCTAAGTAACCTCATCTGGGGGAGGTGGGTGGAAAAAGAATAAAGGTTTAAGTGAGACATTACATTTTAACACTGACCACCCCCAAGAAGTGTTAGAAATTACATTCTTACTATTGAGTTTGTGATCCAAGATGTGAAAGTATGACATGAAATGGGAAATGATTAGAAATCTGACATGTGTAGATAGATGCACAGGACGGTTTGTGTTGAAGGCAGTGTCTCCGTGACAACACAGTGCCCTCTACTTAGCAGGTCCCGGACAGATAACCCAAGGCACCATTTTGCATATAGCTCAATGATTCCTGGCCATTCCAGGTGCTTTAATAAGGACGAAGAAAGGTTTTCTTCTTCTTAATATAAGAATATCTTTTATTAATTTTAATTACACACATAATACATTAGTATATTCTCTTTATTAAAAAAAATTAAACATTAGGCTTAAGTCCCTTTTGATCATATCATCTCCAATTCTCATCTCCACCCCAGAGCTAACACTCGCTATCAGCCTGAAGTGTTCTCTGCATTTTACCACATGCTAAAGACCCATAGTGGGCTGGGCGCTGTGGCTCACATGTGTGTAATGCCAGCACTTTGGGAGGCCGAGAAGAGAGGATCACTTAAGCCCAGGAGTTCAAGACCAGCCTGGGCAACATAGTGAGACCCTATCCCTACAAAAAAAAAAAAA